>JAKTYF010000036.1:0-101717 GCA_030564605.1 Debaryomyces coudertii | reverse complement strand
AAACCAACAGAGAAACATATGAAATGTGCCAAACATGTACTCAGGTACTTAAAAGGAACACAGGATGTGGGCCACAAGTACACCAATGAAAAGTCACTTCAAATCTACTGTGATAGTGACTGGGGAAGTGACTCTAGTGACAGGAAATCTATTACAGGGTACATTGTTGTGTACGGAGGAGCTCCCATTTCATGGAAGAGCAAGAAACAACCAACCGTGGCACTATCTACCACCGAGGCAGAGTATCTTGCACTAACCGAAGCTGTTAAGGAAGCATTATGGATGATCCAATTGTTTAAGGAAATGAATATTCCAATCACGCTTCCAATTCCAATTCATGAGGATAACAACTCGTGTATTCTTATTGCTGAACATCCGGTGTTCCATCAAAGAACGAAACATATTGATATTCGCTATCACGTCATCAGAGAGCACATTATGCAGGAGAAAATTAAGTTGTACCAAATTGATACTAATTATCAGGTTGCAGATATGTTAACCAAGGGATTAAATAAAGTTAAGTTTACAGACTTAAGGAATTTATCTGGTATGAGGAGTATCAGGATTAAAGGGGGATGTTGAAATATATTGAGTGTTATCAATAGACCAAAATGAGGTTTCACAAAGATTGAGACTTTTTGCAACCATATTTAAATTTTTCTCTTAATATATTTCAACAATTATGAGCTGTGTATTGGAGAAATCATTTCAACATGATTCTCTACTTCCATATCCACCACCACCTGGGGTTTGAATAATAATGTGATCACCTTTTTTTACTTTAAGAGTACATTTACCTCCAATAGAAATTTCATGAAACGAATCCGAAGATTTTGATTTTCTACGCCAAAAATTCAATCCTCTTAAGCCATCTCCACCCCCAAGTAATCCAAATGGTGCAATTGATCTGCGTTCCATTAAACATGAAACATCCAAATTTGGAAGTGTAAATTCAATATCTCGAATTATCCCATCACCACCTCTATGATATCCAGTGCCTCCGGAGTCACGTCTAATTGAAAACTCGTGCAATAAAACTGGATATCGCTTTTCAAAAATTTCAACATCTGTCATTCTTGTATTTGTCGTATGACATTGCACAGCATTTTGTCCATCCCAGGTTGGACCTGCTCCAGAACCTCCACATATAGTTTCATAGTAACCAAAAGATACATTGTTTTCACATCATTGATTCCGAATGTGAAATTATTGCAAGTTCCCTGAGAAGCTGCAACCGCTACAAAGACCTTTAAAAGAACATCACCAATTCTTTGGGAGGTTTCAACATTACCACCAACTACTGCGGCTTCATGAGATGGATTAAATAAAGAACCCTCTCTGGTTAGAACAGTTATGGGCTCTAAACATCCATTGTTTAATGGGATATCTTCACTTATCAAAGATCTTAAAACATATAAAATCGCAGAATACAATATCGCCTTTGGTATATTTAAATTACCGTAGACTTCAGTTCCAGATTGTGTGAAATCAAAAATTGAGTCCCCTGTCTCTGGATTAATAGAAATAGTTACTTCAATAGGGGTTCCATCATCCAAATAGTCAATTGCATTTAATTTTTCACCGTTGAATTTTTTTGAAGTCAGTTTCAACAAATTTCTAACAGAAGCGCTTGCAGTATTTTGGATTGCTTTCATATATAGCAAGATAACGGAATATTTGAAATCGTTTATCAAATTGCTCAATAATAAAATCCCTTTGTAATTGGCGGCAACTTGTGCTTTCAAATCTGATATGTTATCTCTAAGGGCTCGTGTACCTGAACATCCGGGGTATTTAGAAGCTTCTTCTAACAAGATTCTGGTTATTCCTTCTTCATCAAACTTTCCCTCTATACATAGTTTATGGGTTACAATGGCTGCACCTTCCTGGTCTATGGACTTGGAATTTGGAGGCATGCTTCCAGCTGAAATAGAACCGATGTCGGCATGATGCCCTTTTGAGGCAGTTCAAAATATAGGATTATTTTTTTCATCTAGAACAGGTGTGATGACTGTGATGTCTGGCAAATGAGACCCGCCAGCAATCGGATGGTTTGAAACTAAAACATCTTCTTGTCTTAGTTTTCCCTTCCAAAGTTTCATTTGGGCCTTAACGGCGAATTACATAGCTCCTAAATGGATTGGAACGTGAGGAGCGTTAGCTACTAGATCACCATTATTATCAAAAATGGCACAAGAAAAATCTAATCTCTCTTTGATGTTAGTTGATATGGCAGTCTTTTGCAACGTCTCACCCATTTGTTCCGCAATTGACATGAACCTGTGTGAAAAAACTGATAATTGAATTGGGTCAACTTTTTTACTAGAAATATTTTTCTCAGTTTCTTTGTTAACCTTGATTAAAATATGTTCCTTAAGAGATACCGCTGCTGATTGTGGCTCTACTAAAATTGTTTGTGTTTCATCAATTATTATAGCAGGCCCTTCAATAACTTCGCCTATTTTGAAATTCAAGCCATTTAAATTATAAACTGGTGACTGGAGCCACTGGTAATTCTCAAAATAAATTGCTTCTGTTTTCAAGAGCGTTGCAATACTGGTAGCAGTTAGATTATTATATTCTTTGTATGGGTTATTATTTTGGATTTCTGTTCTTCGTATAATTAATAATACTTGTATGTGATCAACAATAATATTTCTATCCAACTTGAAGCCAAACTCATTTTCGTGTCTTTCTACGAATTTTGAAGCATTATCGTTTTGTCCCGCAACTTTTGGTATTAATAAGTTCGTATCTGTTCCAACATACTTCATGTTTAAATAAATCTCTATCCTGTTGGAAAATGTATTTAAATTTTGTTTTGAACAGTCATCGTAAGCTTGTTGGACTAACTCGTCAATCTTCTTATCTAGTTGAATAAAATTCTTTTCTTCGAAGATCCAAGAAGCTGGTGATTGCTTTTCAATAATTATATCCGCCAAATGTATTCCATATGCAGATAATAAAGAAGAATATTTGTGTATAGCACATTGGTTAATTCCTAGATTTTTACATAATGAAACAGAAAACTGACCACCTGAACCACCGAAGCACGCTAAGTTATGGTCTTGCGTTCTAAACCCTTTGGCTTCTGTCAAAGCTCGAATAGGCCTGCACATAGATTCAATTGCAATTTTTAAGAATCCATTTGCAACTTCTTCAGGCGTTAATTTTATGCCTTCAGTTTTTTTATCTCGATTAATATCTTCTGTTAGCTGTTCAAACTTTCTGGATGTAGCTGCATAATCTAGTAGCTGATCCTGATTTGGACCAAATATTTTTGGAAAATATTCTGGTAACAACCTACCTAAATATAAATTAGCATCAGTTACAGTTAAAGGACCTCCTTTCCGATAACATGCTGGACCTGGGTCTGAACCAGCTGACTCAGGTCCTACTACAAACATTCCATTTCTCCAGAATAACATTGATCCACCGCCGGCTGCAACGGTAGAAATATCCAATTGAGGTGTCTGTAGGTTTACTTCACTAACAACGGATTCGAAAATATGATTTAAGTTACCCAAGTATCTCGAAACATCTGTAGAAGTTCCTCCTGCATCAAAGCCTATAGTGGCTCTTGTTGATTCCAAATCATAGCATGTGTTACCGTACCCAACCATGCCACCAGCAGGGCCTGATAAGATTGCTTTTAAACCAGTGAATTTATACCATGGACACAAACCACCGTTACTTTGCATGAACAATAATTTGTTCCCAAATGCATCTAATCCTCCTTCAAAACCTGATCCAAAATTATTAATGTATTGCTTAATTATCGGCGTTAAATATGCGTCAGCAACAGTTGAAGAGGTTCTACTAACCATACCTATCATAGGTTGTAGTTCGTGTGATACAGACACTTCAAAACCAATCTTTCTACAAATCAGTGCAATTCTTGATTCATGTTCGGGAAAAATATACGAATGTAACAAGCATAGAGCAATACATTTAATCTGACCTTGATTGTATAATTCGATCAATTATTTTCGATATAATCGTAATTGGGTTTTTTCAAAATTCTAATTCGATCTCCGGTGATACCACTAGTTAACATCTCATCGTCACTCGAGTTATTTATTGACGTCCTATTGTTACCCTCAGTGAAATCTTCAATAGTTATTCTTTCATCAATTTCAATGACAGTTTTATATAATTGTTGCAATTTTTTTGCTTCCAAGTCAAAAATTTGTGGCCTCGCTTGAGTCCCAATGACCAATACATCTCCAAAACCTTTAGTTGTTATCAAGCAAACATTAGCACCTTTTCTTTCCAATAGAGCGTTAGTAGCAACAGTTGTCCCCATTCTAATACTTTTGATGGAATCTAATTTCAATTTTTCATGCTTAGGAATCTTCACTTTATGAGCTCGTTCTAAAAACCCTTCTGATGCCCTCTGTTGGAGCATCCTTATAACTTTTAGGATCAACTGATAATAATTTGAAAACATAATCAGGCTGACTTGGTATTTTGGCAATAACATCACAAAATGTTCCACCCCTATCTATGGCTATTTCAATTTCAGAATTCATATTTTTATTTCTAATTTTATTTCTATTTGAATATTAACATTTCATAAATTTGATTTATGGAATTTCCGTCTTTAAATATGCTGGAGAGAGAGTGAAAGGGAAGTAGTAAATTACACTTTTCCATATATTATCGGACATAGTGTCCGATTATTGCAAAAGAAAGTGCTAACAGTTTTTTATTTTTTAATAATAGAGTGTCCTGCAACAATTTAGTATGCAGTTATCTCAATTGACACCAGAAAGATGTGTCCTTAAGTGAAATAAATTCACACAATTGTAAGAGAATCAAGCTGAAAAATTGGTCGTCTCTGCTTGTGACTATATGCTTCGGATGGTATCATACACTTTCTGGTTAGTTATAAATATTTAGTTATGTAATTAAAAAAAAAAAAAAAATTTAACATTACTTCTAATAACAGAATATATTGAGAATATAAATTGAAAAATGTATAGTTGTCCTATTATTTATATTATAAATGTATAATGTCGTCATCTTTGATGTCTAAAATTAACATATGGCCAGGTACATGTGCCATGACTTTTCCTTTAATTGCCTTTCCAACTTGTTGGACCGCAATTTGGGGAGTAACTCCACATCCCCAAAAAACAGGAATTTCATTATCACTTATTTTTATTGGATCCCCATACTCTGGATTGTTGATATCCTTTATACCTAAGCGTTCAATAGCATCAAATCCCCAATCAACCGGTTCACCATGAGTTTTCCTAAATTTCCTGCTGATAGTGCGGATTTTTTCAATGTCTTTGAGTTTATATGGTCTCATACTTACAACACCTCTACAGTCTTTAAAAATACCTGCTGTATTAAGTATCATGTTAGTCACAAACATTGAAACATTTAAACCTTCTATTGTATGCTTGGGCTTAAGGTTATTTTTAGTTAACGCATACTCAAAAGAAAACGAACAACCTATAATAAAGGCTACATGATCGTCAGACCACTCGTCCTTAATGTCTGTTTTAGTACCAAGAAGTTTCCCATCTTCGTATATATTATATTTAGGTATGTCAGTAGTAATATCAAAATCAGTTTTATTTATAATATTTTTATTATCAAGTTCGTGCCGGTTTCCAGTAGGAGTTTGGCTTAGTAGAGGACAGAAAACAGAATTTCTAGAACACAAGTCTTTGAAGTCTTCTGCCGCCTCTTTTGGTAACACAATTAAATTCCCTTGGCCAAAGCCAGGGCAAATCCCCGAAGTGTTTGTACAATAACTGCCTGATCTTGATTTAAGTCGAATAGAATAGGGAGCCGACATTTTTCCTAGAAGAACAAACCAGTTTCACACGACAAGCATAATACTAGAGAAATCTTTTTATAAAATAATTACTGGACTATTTGTCCGATTCTTATAATATTATCCTTAAAATAAGTTCCAAAATTTGTGATGCACAATTGCGGGGATAAGCGTTTTTTTTAGATTTCGACAAAAACTTGCATTCTCAGCAATTTCAAATAGTTTAAATTATTGTTGATATGGTTTATATCTCGGATTTGACTCCAAGTTACTCTTTTTGAGCGAAATTACTCGTGTATATTTCGGACATATTCTCCGAATTGAAATCGAAGTAGTTAGGGTAGTTGGCATGTCAAGGTTTCTTATATGCAGAAAACACAAGGGACAATTATATATATATATATATCATCATATTATGTCCATTTTATTAAAACACTAACAAGGTATTAGGGAAAATGAAAACAGAGAAATTAAATGCCTCATGTGTTGTTAGTGAACTCGGTCAAAATGAAAAACTGGACTCTGAAAATATTTTAATTGAGCTTAATGACGAAAAAAAATTTCTTCGAAAAATGGATCTAATACTAATGCCAATGTTTGGAGCTATGTACTTCTTTTCATATTTGGATAGGTCCAACATTGGTAATGCCAAACTAGCAGGCTTAATGGAAGATATAAACTTGACGGAAAGCCAGTTTTCCACAGCCAGTTCTGTTTTGTACGCCACGTATATTTCTATTCAAATTCCGGGTGTCTTACTATTTAGGATATTTAAAGCAAACCGATATTTGTCTTGTATGATGACCGCATGGGCGTTAGTAACTATATTCAGTATTTTTGTTAATAACTATGGCTCCTTAGTTGCAACAAGAGTCCTTATTGGTCTTTTTGAAGGCTCATTCTATTCATGCTTGTCAGTCTACATTTCAAATACTTATCAACCAAATGAAATGGGAAGAAGATTTGCATATCTTTTTATTTTCTCGGCTCTCTCTTCAGCGTTTGGTGGTTTAATTGCAACAGGAATCACCGAAATCGACTCAGGGCCGCTTTCGAAGTGGAAATATCTTTACTTAATTGAAGGTTTATTAACGATGATTGCTGTTTGTGCCGTTTTCTTCTTTTTGCCTAGCGAGCCACGATTTCTTGCCAAAAATGATAAGGAACGTAAAATTTGGGATATTAGATCTGAAAGAAGAGCATTATTTCTAGGGTCAGGAAAATTCGATAAAAGTCAAGTAAAAGCAGCATTCAAAGATTCCAAGCTTTATTTTTCGATGTTGATTCAATTTTGTCAAGATATTTGTATGTACGGTTTTACGACATTCTTGCCTTCGATTTTATTTAGTCTAGGCTTCAATAATTTACAAGCTCAATATTTGACAATTCCAGTTTATATTTTAGCCGGAGCTATATTTTTCGCAGCTGCAATTTTGTCTGATCGTTGGAAAATTCGTGGACCAATAATAATCTTATTGAATATTATCAGTATAGCTGGTTATATTATCTTATTAGCAGTGCATAATAATTCTGTGAAGTATTTTGCCTGTTATCTTATTACATTTGGTTTATACCTGAATGTTGGTCTTAATGAAACTTGGTTAGCAGGTAATTCGGCACCCATCGATAAGAGATCTACTTCGATAGCTGCCAATCAAACTTTTGGAAATGTTGCAGGCATCATTGCTCCGTTAGT
Organism: Debaryomyces coudertii; assembly: GCA_030564605.1. NCBI lineage: Eukaryota > Fungi > Ascomycota > Pichiomycetes > Serinales > Debaryomycetaceae > Debaryomyces > Debaryomyces coudertii. Next base: position 94,230 of record JAKTYF010000036.1, on the reverse strand, counting down.
TTACAGATCATCCCCCTATTTGTTAGGTCATGCATTTACTATTGGTTGTTTAGCGTTATCATGTTTAGCAGCAGGTATCCAAACATATATTTTCTACAGGATTAATCAGGAGCGTAGACGTAAGTGTGGAGAGGAAGAAAACAAAGAAGATCTTCAGAATGTCGGTGATAAATCTATTTTCTTCCAATACATGATCTAAGCCTATACATATTAAAAGAATATTTTTTTGTGAAATAAATCAATAGTTTAAGTTATTATTCTATTAAACAAAATATTCATTTTCTTACTTTTATCTAAAATAATCTTTTACCAATGAATTAATATACAGAATCCACTAATATGTAATTATCTCATTTTCAATTCGAGTAATCAAATAAGTCCATGAAGTCTGAATTGTCATTCGCATTGAACAAACCTTCATTAAAATTAATAAAGCTTTCTAGACTTGGTATATTGAAGTCTCCAAAGAATTCTTCATGATTCCCCATGTTTATTGCATTCGGTGTTGAAATTTCCCGTATACTAGGAATATCAGTTCGTTTGGTATCAACATCTTCCTTATCCATATTAAGACGAATTATTTCGTAGCTCTTTTGGGAAAGATCCCAATTCCCAGATTGCAACACTTTTAAAAACAAGTCTAGCTTAACCTCCAATTCTTCGTTTGGTGATTCTTTAATTGAACTTAAAATAACACTTATTGACATAATTGATGCATATGTAATCAATAAAGAAGTTTTCTCTTTAGAATTAAAGTCTTTAAAAAATTTCAGAATCGCAATGTGTAGATCATTAATTATTTCATAACATATCTGCATTGGAGACTGATATGAATTGTCTTTAGATGTCGAAATAAAAGGTCTATTGAAGCTTAGCAACATAATATAATAAGTGTAACGTAATCCCATGACACAAGGATTGTATTTATCAGACTTCAAATTGTTTTGATTCCATGACAAATTTTCTGGTAGTTCTCTTCTCCATTTCATTGCGTTGTGATTGTATTCGTGCAATTCATTTAACTTTATGCTCAGCTTATCAATAAAAATTCGATAAAAAAAATGAGCTGATAATGCCAATAAACGAACATTCTTTTTGAGTGGTAGTGCAACTTTATAGCTGAAGCTCGAATCATAAAACTTAACTTTTTCGATGTCTTTTGGCATGGGTAAATTATCTGACTGTGGGATTGTTGAAATCGAGAGCCTTAGTTGACAAGGCCTGCCCAATAATAAACTTATAAAGTGGTCTGCAGTATAGCATCCCCAATATATTCTTTTCCTTACCTCAATGTCATGATCCGACAAAACCTTCTTCTTATTTATATGCCAATTTTGGGGGTTCAACTGAAATCCGATATCAATACCCATTCTGAAAGCCATACCACTAAGAAGCCAAGCGGATGAATTATTCCCTTCGCCTAAATCATAGAATGCTAAGCATAATAGTGTTTGTATAGTCGTTATTCTAGGAGCGTTAAGTTTATCAAAAACTAATCTTTTTGCTTTTTCGTAGTATTCAAAAGATCTTGATACTTCTTCAGTCGTACTCGAGATTTTTGTACTGAGTGCCATCAAACTATACACTAAATCTTCTGAACAGTAAGTACATGATTGAGTATTTGTATTATTTTCATTTCTAATATCGAAAAATTCTGTTAAAAAAGAATCTCTATGAATAAATGTGAAGTGATCCGTATATTGCCATTTAAAAAAAGTTGATATTTTCTGACAAATTTCTCGATCTTTACTGAGCTTATAAGTTTCTTTGAATTGATTTAGTGGTTCAGAATATGAAGTCGGAGTAGTTTCAATTATTTTATCATAGTAGATAGATAACGGACCATAAACAGTTAAATTTGATTGATCTACCGAAACTGGAAAGTCATTGTTGTCATTTTTACCATGTCTTGTTTCGTCCACATATATTATATCATTAAAATTAAGAGCATTTAATGTAGGATAATGTTCTTCCAAAGGAGAGTCTTGCAATTTCTTCAAAATCTGCTCCAAATTGGCTACCCGATATTCTAAAGATTTAACATACGTGCTTGAATAGTTCTTTCGTCGTAAGTCTGAAGTCGTTGGTTCACATAACCTATCATGTTTGCTACAATTACCGCATGGGACTTTTAAATCACATTTTATCTTTTTGGTTCGACATGACTTACAACTATTCAGTCAAAAAGGTTAATAAAATAGGTCCAATCAAAATTTTTCCCGCTTATACATACGATAGTTTGACAGAAGAAAGATTTTTGTCGACTTTCATAATTTTCGTTCACTTGTCTTATTTATCTCATATATCAATTTTTAAAGTTTATTTAGCGATTTCTGAATTATGAGTTATCTCAGTTGATCGAATCGCACTTGAGACTTATTAGACAATGGTGCTTCCCCACAAAAATGAAAGGCATTTGATATGTCCAATGGTTCTTATGTACTTATATCTTTAAACATTTCTTTGGTCTATGAAGAGGCTCTGTGGCCGAGTGGTTAAGGCGGTAGACTCAAGTTCTACTATCGTAAAGATGCACGAGTTCGAACCTCGTCGGAGTCATTATTTTTTAATTACTGCCTATTATTTTAACAGAATCGAGTAACATTCGCATCTTGTTGCTCAAGTAACGCGCACCATAAAATACTTCAAATTGAAATCGTGCAAAGAAATATGTAAACATTTCTATTACTTGGGTTTTTGTAGAGCTTTGTAATAGAAGGTTAATGAAATTAATGATTTGAAAGGATATGAGTATTTTCAAATATGCAGATTTTTTGTATGATAACGAAATTAATTAAGTTCTTTTAAAGGCACCATACAATCGAACTTTCATGTTTTTGAGTTTTTGTTTTCGCAACTTTCCCAGTAAATTTACAATATTTCGAAAACAAAAGCAACTGTTCCGTAACTCTGACTGCATGAATGAAATTATTTTACATAGTACTTGAATTTGCAAATTTAGTCTTGGCTCTTGATTCACTTACTTCAAGCTTTACAATAAGAGGAAACATTTCAGTTACAAAATTACCAACATTAAAATACTGTAACGTTCAATAATAAATTTATAAGATCTAGTGATATGAAATGCCACACAAATGTTCTAATAATCAGATGTCATATTTAGAGTATAAATTATCCCCAATAATCAATTTGTCGTATGTATATTACTTGAAGTTTTTTGTCGTAAGTACTTTGTGAGTTATTTGATATTTGTGAATTTCTATTACTATTGTTAGGTATTCAGTATATTCAAATCGACCCTTTGGTTTCATATACCTATGTCCAGCCACTTGTAATTTAGAACTATCGCATGGTGCCAGAAGAGCTTCTGGATTTTAAGTTAGCTAGCTATCCTGCCCCGAAAACCATTAACCTCCTTTTTACATATTTTTCGCAACAGCCACAATGGTTTCTTTCCCTTGACATCAATTGACCATATACTGGTATGTACTTTCAAGGTATTAACAAAATTCAAGCCATGGATTCAGAAATACTTTACCTTTTTTTGATTCATTTCACTCACCGATACGGCGTGTAGCCTCTGGCCTATATCTTCCGGACTCCAGTTCTAACAAACAATACGTTCCATAGAAGCCCAATAATTCATATCTTGGTTTCTCTACATAATACATGTTGTTGCTGCTACCGCACGTGGTGCTTTCTCTTGTTGCAGACCTCGCGGCGAATTATGGCAAAGTCCTAGTCCTATAATAGCACCCTTATAACAAAGCACGTCTATATCATATGATTAGCCACAATGCCATTTCTAGAATCGACTGCTTAGTCAGAGCGCAAACCATTTGACTACCAAAACTGATTAAACTTGTAATGCAATAAACGATCAATAATTCTAATCATATAATATGAATGATAGCCACGTTTATTAAGCCTTTAAAAATGGAGCTCATCGTGGACGATAGGAATAAATCAATTAGTTGATTCCAGAATGCTTTGAAGATAACAACTGTGGACCTCTAATATACATATAGCACTACTCTCTAATCTCAACGAATATGACTTGAGATGTATATAATCTCCATAATGGTTACAAACAGAACCTGTTCGCTTGAGGAGCAACAGATGGTTTTCGATTCTTGAGGTGGCAGCTTTTGTTCTGCAATTTTTATACGGGTCTATTATTATATACAGTTTTTATTGGAAAAATTATTTAGATTTTTAGTAATTTTCAAAAGATTTGATGAATATCTGTAAGAGGGATTTACGTGCATCACTTAAAATACAAATTCGTTCTTAATTTTCAAACCAAAAATTGACCTGTTGCAGTTAATGTATTATATTTAGGAACTATTAAAGACATACTTATGAAGTGTCTAATAGAAAGTATATGTATGGTACAGCAATAGGAAGATCAATAAGTCTGATTAGTACACCCAAATCGAAATTAAGTGTGGTGAGTACACCTAAATTAAGTACAGACGTAATAATGGAGTGTAACGAGGGACAAATAAGAGACAATAAAGATAAGATGATTGACGAGAACAATCTCAAAGAATCTGCCGACTCTTTTCTTTTACAATATATGAGGCAACCACAATATAAATATCCATTGAATAGTCATGAGATATACTTCAAGTCGATAAACAAGCATCGAACAGACAAACTGTATGAGGTTTATGAGAAATACTTGGTGAAGAACAAGGCGAATGACGACAAGAATAAATCCGAAGTGTATGACAACATGCACTTGAAAAGAAATATCGAGGAAGACATCATACCCATTATAAGGAAGCGCAGGGATGAACAGAGGTCCCCGGATAAAGGAAGAGTCGTGGAGAATGTGCCGGTAAGATCGGTACCGTCTATAGAACCATCGGCGGCTGCTGGCACAGACCGCCTGGTGAAGACCAAACAGGCGACGAAAACAATACCGAAGGAATTCATGGAATGTGCAATAGATGACTTGATAAATCTCATATCGAGAATGTTGTGGTCGTTGATAAGTTTGAACGATAAAAATGTGCCTGCACTGATATCGAATCCGCAAGAGAAAACGTCATCGAGCAATGGGGTCTTGACAAGATACCATTCACGTACTCCACCACGAATATGCATCCATACTTATTTGACAAGATTGACAAAGTTTAACAATTATACTCCTGCGACGCTCTTGACCACGATCTATTACATTGATTTATTGTCGCATCATTACCAGCCGTTTTTCACATTAAATTCATGGACAGTTCATCGGTTTCTTCTCGTGGCGACGATGCTATCGCAGAAACTGATGGAGGACTTCTTTTACACGAACGAGCATTACGCGAAAGTTGGCGGGGTCGCTGTCGGTGAATTGAATTGCTTGGAACTCGACTTCCTAAATAGAGTTGACTGGAGATGTGTTCCCGCGAAGCAGTTAGAAAACGGCAAATCGAGCATCAAATTCGCAAAAGATGTCTTGGATTTATACTACAGCCAATTGATACAATTGATGGGCAAAAACGTCTCGAATGATGACGAAGTGTTGTATTTATCTAGCGCCGAAAATTCATATTACGATGTAGGAGGAGATATCAGTACCGCGGAAGATGACATAGGCGAAGAAGATGACGACGAAGATGACGACGATGATAACGCTGTTGATGACCAAATTGATGACGAAGCTGGATATACCAGTCAAATTACATATAATCCATCAACAAACCAACAAAAATACAATTCAATGGGGTTTAGTATGGATAATTCTTCATCACCCCATTTGAAGAGGCGATTTTCGGTAAACATTACTGATTAGCATAAGAATATAGCATGGTATAAATATACATTAGTTGTGGTTCATTCATGCATGAGCTCGAAGTCTATTCTATTTGTAAGCTAGACCTAGGTTTTTAGTAATCATAGCACATTTTAGTCATAGTTACTAAAAGTTCGTACCTGAAATTCTTCTATGAGGAAAGTTCCGAAATTGCGCAACATTTGATGTGCCCAAATTTTTATTTACATTTCAATACTGAATGAAGTAGTTTACACTTACATTCTTAAAAAATCATACACCAAATTTTCAAATGAAGTAAGATCCGAAATACGATCTTTTTATCCTATTTCCGCTTACATCTATACACCATATAATTTATCTCCTTGTTAAATCCGTCTAATGCAAACGGAAGATCATTGCAGCTAAAAGCCGTATTCTCATGTTGAAAGTTCATATATAAAATGCAAAAGAATTTATTTGTCAGTCATCCCATTTTTGTACATTAAAGACGATTAGCTTTAATATAATATATAATGGTAGTCGATACTGCGTCTGATAATGCTATGGATGAGGCTACAGCGTCAAGTAGTATTGATGAATATCACGGAGGGGACCAGGAAGCCATAGAACGTGATAATCGATTGGAGTTGGTTAGATCAATCACGAGTGGAAATTCCAGAGATCTTTTAGAAAGACTTGAAACGCTATCTAGAGAAATGTCTCGTAGGACCACGCGCGATGGCAGAATTGAGATTGATCCCAACAACTTTGACTTGCACAAGATTTTGCTGAGTTTTATTGAGATATCGAAGAGTCAAGGGATTAAATTGAGAAATTCGGGAGTTAGTTTTAAGGATCTAACAGTAACTGGGGTAGATGAATCATTTTCGTATGCCGTTACGGTTACGGACTTGTTGAAAGGGCCAATAGGTGGAATTCAGAGGGCATTGGCTAAGCGTAAGATACCAGATAGAAAAATCATAAAGAATGCAAATGGATTCGCAAGAAGTGGGGAGATGGTTTTGGTTTTGGGCAGACCTGGAGCCGGTTGTTCCTCGCTATTGAAGGCGATAGGTGGTACTGACTTGGACTTATTCACAGGTGTTGAGGGTGATATAAAGTATGATGGTATTACTCAAGCAGAAATGTTGAAGAATTTCAAGAATGATTTGGTGTACGTTCCCGAATTAGATGTTCACTTTCCACATTTAACCGTTGAACAGACATTAAGATTTGCAATTGCTTGTAAAACTCCTGAGTTAAGAGTTAATGATGTTAGCAGAGAAACGTTTATTGATGCGATGAAGGAGATTTTGGCCACTGTTTTTGGGCTTAGACATACATATCGTACTAAAGTTGGGAATGATTTCGTCAGAGGTGTTTCTGGTGGTGAACGTAAAAGAGTTTCGATCGCTGAAGCATTGGCATGTCGTGGATCAATTTACTGTTGGGATAATGCAACAAGAGGCTTGGATGCATCCACTGCTTTGGAGTATGCACAGGCTATTAGGACATCTACAAACTTGTTAAAAAATACGGCGTTCGTTGCTATATACCAAGCGAGTGAAAATATTTATGAGACATTTGACAAAGTTACTGTGTTATATAAAGGAAGACAAGTTTATTATGGACTTGTAACAGAAGCGAAAAAGTACTTTCAAAACATGGGATATGAATGCCCTCCAAGACAATCTACTGCGGAATTTTTAACTGCTGTAACTGATCCAATTGGTAGATATATAAGGCCCGGGTTTGAGGATAAAGTTCCAAATACTGCAGAAGAATTCGAAGATTATTGGTTAAAGTCTGAGAAGTACAGAGTTTTGCAGCAAGAAATGCAAGAATATAATGATTTAATTAATGAAGATGAAACCCGTAAAAGTTATTACCATTCTCTTCAACAAGAAAAAATGAAATATCTGAGAACGAATTCCAAATTCACTGTCAACTATTTACAGCAAATGAAATTATGTACAATTAGGGGTTTTCAAAGACTTTGGGGTGATAAGGCCTATACGATTACTCAATTTGCTGCAGCTATCAGTCAAGGTTTAATAGCCGGCTCTCTTTATTATAATACACCTGATTCAGTTAGTGGTGCATTCTCAAGAGGTGGTGTTATCTTTTTCGCAGCATTATACGTTTCGTTAATGGGTCTTGCAGAAGTTTCGGCCTCATTTAGTAGTAGGTCTATTCTTATGAAACAGAAAAATTACTCGATGTATCATCCTTCAGCAGATGCATTGGCGAGTGTTATTACATCTATTCCAGTTACGTTGGCTGTTTCATTTTTGTTCGTGTTAATTATTTATTTCTTAGCGAATTTGGCTGTGGATGCTGGTAAATTTTTTACATGTGTTTTGTTTATTTTTCTACTTTCGTTGGCCATGTCTGGATTATTCGAAGCTGTGGCTTCTTTGAATAAAACTATATCTGGTGCAAATGCTATAGCAGGTGTTTTGGTTTTGGCATCTCTTATGTATTCGTCCTATATGATCCAAAGACCCTCTATGCATCCTTGGTTTAAATGGATTTCTTATATTAATCCTGTTCTATATGCATTTGAAGCAATTATTGCTACTGAATTTCATGGTCGTAAAATGGAGTGTGATGGAATTTATTTGACACCGAATGGACCGGGATATGAAAATTTAGGTCAGGGTAATCAAGTTTGTGCATTTAAAGGTTCTGTTCCGGGTCAAAGCTGGGTGTCTGGTGATGAATATTTAAAAGTCGCTTTCACTTACAGATTCTCTCATGTATGGAGAAATTTTGGGATTATGATCGGATTTTTGGTATTTTTTACGTTTGTTAAAGCTCTTGGTGTCGAATTCATCAGACCAATTACAGGTGGTGGTGATAGGTTATTGTTTTTGAGAGGAAAAGTTCCTAGTTCAATTGTTATGCCCGGAGAGAAAGACGATACATCCGATCTTGAAAATAGTTCATCATCTTCGAATACATTAGAAAAGAATAATAGAAATGATACAGATGATAAGCTAAAGATTTTTAAAAATTTAAAATCAAGAGATGTATTTGTCTGGAAAGATGTGAATTATGTTGTTAAATATGACGGCGGAGACCGTACATTATTGGATTCTGTTTCTGGATATTGTATTCCCGGTACTTTAACAGCTTTAATGGGTGAATCAGGGGCTGGGAAAACAACTTTGCTTAACACATTGGCTCAGCGTATTGATGTAGGTATTGTTACCGGTGATATGTTGGTTAATGGTAAGGCGTTAGATTTATCGTTTAGACGTCGTACTGGATACGTCCAACAACAAGATATTCATGTGGAGCTGTTAACTGTTAGAGAATCATTGATATTTTCGGCAAGATTGAGGCGTGTTAATGATGCTGATGATTCTGAGAAATTGGACTACGTAGAGAAAATTATTAAAGCTCTAGATATGGAAGAATACGCTGATGCGTTGGTTGGTAAGACTGGTGATGGTCTTAATGTAGAGCAGAAGAAAAAATTATCAATTGGAGTTGAGTTAGTTGCAAAACCATCATTATTATTATTCTTAGATGAACCAACTTCTGGATTAGATTCTCAATCTGCGTGGGCTGTTGTTAAGTTATTAAAAGAATTATCAAATGCCGGGCAATCAATTTTATGTACAATCCACCAACCATCAGCGACTTTGTTTGAAGAATTTGACAGATTATTACTTTTGAAAAAAGGTGGACAAACTGTTTATTTTGGTGATATTGGTGATCATTCAAATGTCATTGTTGATTATTTCGAACGGAATGGTGGAAGAGTATGTGATGATCACGAAAATCCTGCTGAATATATTTTGGAAGCGATTGGTGCAGGTGCGACAGCTTCAGTTACTCAAGACTGGTATGAAACCTGGTGTAATTCAGAGGAGAAAATAGCTTCTGATAAAGAAAGAGATAGACATATTGAAGAATTATCTAAGCAGAACGACGATGTCTATGACTCTAAAGAATTAAAACAATTAAGATCAACCTATGCCGTACCTTATTGGTATCAATTTTGTATAGTTGTTCGTAGAAATTCTTTAACTTTCTGGAGAAATCCGGAATATATTATGTCGAAGATTATGCTTATGACAATATCTGGTTTGTTTATTGGATTCACGTTTTTTGGCTTAAAACACACCATGACTGGTATGCAAAATGGAATGTTTGCGGGTTTCTTAGCGGTCGTTGTTTCAGCGCCTGTTATTAATCAAATCCAAGAACAAGCAATCAAAGGTCGTGATTTATTTGAAGGAAGAGAAAAGTTATCAAATACATATCATTGGTCATTAATGATTATTGCCCAATGTATCAATGAATTACCGTATTTGATATTTGGTTCCACTATTATGTTTGTTTCCTTGTACTTCCCAACTCAAGCTGACACTTCGGCATCACATTCAGGAATGTTTTATTTCACTCAAGGTATATTTCTACAAGGCTTCGTTGTAACCTTTGGTTTATTAATTCTTTATATTGCACCAGACTTGGAATCAGCTGCTGTTTTAACATCATTCTTTTATACATTTGTGGTTGCGTTCAGTGGTGTTGTTCAGCCTGTCGGTTTGATGCCTGGGTTTTGGACATTTATGAATAAGGTGAGTCCATATACTTATTTCATTCAGAATTTGATTTCTGCATTATTGCATGGAAGAGAAGTACGTTGCAGCGATGTTGAGTTAGCTTACTTTAACCCGCCATCAGGCCAAACGTGCATGCAATTTGCAGGTGATTTTGTTAAGGCTAGAGGTGGTTATTTATCAAATCCACAAGCCAGAAAAAAGTGTGGATACTGTACATATTCCAAGGCTGATGAATATTTGAGTTCCGTTGGTGCTGAATTTTCCAACAGGTGGAGAAATATCGGTTTTTTCTGTGTTTATGTTATCTTTAACTTAGCATTTGTTCTTGCGCTATATGGTTTCTTCAGATTTAGAAAAGGGTCTATATTTTCTGTTTTCAAAAGAAACAATTGAAGTATTTTCGTTCTTTTACCCTAGATATTTCTCCATTATTATCTTATATGTATATACCCCTTTCTTGTATTTAATTGAGATATTCACATCTCGTAAATGTTAATAAATTTAATTATATCCATATATTTAGAAGCTTGTATGAAGCATGTAAAAATTCCAAAACAAAATGTGTAACATATATATATATAAATATGTATATAGAAATAAAAGAGTTGATTCATAAAACGTCATTAAAAATAGTTAAAATTCATTAAACTAATTGATAATAAAATGCCTTAACAATTCAACTTCAAAATACAATAATAATAGTAATAGTAAAAAAAGAGAGAAGACGTGTGTAAAATTTTTTTTTATTGATTTATTATGGTTTAATTAACTCAAATGAACAACATAACGATTTATCAACACTCATTATGGCCCCATAATTATCAAATTCACCACAATAGTTAGGAGCCAGGAAAACAGTGACTAATTTTCTTTTGTCAAAAAATTCATAGCCATCTTCGACAACCATATGACCCCTTACAATCAAATCCATTTTGAATTTGAGACAGAAGTAATCAACGTGTTTTCTACCAAAGCAGTAGGACACACCACGATCGTTTTTTGGCCAATTTGTAGGAGAAAAGTTTTTAATCAGAGAATCAGGATCTGACCATAATAAATCAGCCAACAATCCACTATCAGGGATGTCGGTTGGTCTTTTAATATTCTCAATTTGTTTTAAATCAGTTAAATCAGGAGATAAACCACCATGAATGCAAAATATTTTATCATTAATGGTGGCTGCTATTGGTAATGTATTGAAAACATCAACGAAAACCTTCCATAATTTATGATTTCCCGAAATAGTGGGTAACCTTCTCTTGCATTCATCGTAAAACCCATAAATTTTAGTAATGTTTGCAGATTCATGATTACCTCTCAACATGAAAAAATTTTCCGGATACTTAATTTTGTAAGATAACAAGAGCAAAATAGTTTCTAGAGATTTATAACCACGATCAACATAATCACCTAAGAACAAATAATTTGTATACGGAGGGTAACCACAGCTATTAAAAATTCTGATCAAATCATGGAATTGCCCGTGAATATCACCAACAATCTTTACGGGGGGTGATAATCTTAATAGAGTAGGCTGATCTAAGAAAATCGAACGTGACTTATTCAAGACATATTTGATTTCTTGAGAAGTTAACGGCAATTTATCCTTATTCTTACGAGTCGAATTTGCCGACGAATTATTATTTGGCTTTTTCGTACCTATTTCTAATAATCTGTCAATAATTTCATCAACGTTAACTTGAGGTTTTCTGACATTTGAATTATCTGGTGGTGACGCTGATGGAGAAAATGCGCTAGTCAGACTATTTTGTTTATTCAAACGCTTTTCATGGTCAATGACATCCTTACAAGATACTTTAGTAGGCTCAGGAGTTGATTCCAACGATATTTCCATAATCGTGTCTAAGTCTAACTCATTTTTACTAGTACCGAAGCTATCACTTGGACCCGAGGATCCCAAGGATCCCAAGGACAGCAGCAGGTCTTCATCTTTATATTCACCTAACGTGGTAAATACTGGTGACACGGTTGAGACTTCAGATTTCTCGCTCTCGAATGACGAACTATATTCCGGTTGGATAGGTAATCGCAACTTGCTTTCTCCTGATACCGTTGGCGAGGAACTACCCAATAATTTCGCCATGGATGCACCTATTTCTAAGTCCAAGTTTAAATCGCGGTTACCACTTGATTTCCCATTCTTTCTTGGAAATGCAGGTATGTCTTCGTTCCTCTTTTTATAGATACCTGATATCCCATTGCTATCATTATTATAATAATTGGAATTGAATTTGTTATCATTTTTCTTAACAATTTTGATTGCGGAAGCCTTCGAACTTCCATTTACTTTACTAGATAGACCCGATAGCGGGGGTACAGATTCATCTGATTCTAACTCCCCATTGGAGCTAGTTTGATTTAATGTTTGATTAGCGGATGAATTAGTCGGCAGAGGATCATTTTTTGACGGGCTATTTCCCATGTTCTATAACAAAAAGTCAGTTAAATTAATATTTTAAGCACAGGGATTTATCACGTAAATAATCTAGAGAATCTAATTATTGATGAAGTTTTCTTCTAATAAGTATGTTGATGACAATAAAATTAATTTTGATATAATATGTCAGCTTACGTACACACGACTTCAATTTTTTTATCTAGATTACCAAACACGGAAATAAAGAATGAAAAATGCGAAAACATACGAAATTTACTATCATTACTCGGAGAAAAATCGGAAAAGGTGTTTCTAGACTTTTCTTTGTCATGGCTCTAGATTAATGCATTATATTGTCTTTTACATACATCGATAATCAAACACTACTTTCATTGCGAAATTTATAATTTTTCGACCAATAGCTTTTTAAGTTCGTTAATAGCGTCATCAATACCTTGAGGTTTGTCACCCATACCCTGAATAACGTTACCTTTACCACCTGCTTTACCACCAACTTTAGAGGAAACAGCATTGGCTAACTCAGAAGCATTGACACCCTTAGCGATAGCTTCATCTGAGATATAACAACCGTGAGCGACCTTGTCAAAACCGGTAATCAAGTAGATAGATTTGGATTTATGCTGTTTTTTCAACAAGTTAATCGCTTCTGTAATTGCTTTAGCATTGGCACTAATTGGTACATGGCTGATTAAGTATTCCTTTGCATCCTTCGCATTCAACCATTCGTTGACCACTTCTAAAACTTTTTTTGATTCTTCCTTTTGTACCGCCTTTAATTGGTCCTTAATCGACTTGTCTAATTTACTAAACTTATCATTCAAGCTACGCTTGCCTAAAACAGAAATCGACAATTTCTTCAAGCTGACACCCAATTCTTTTGCTTTAGTTTCCTTGATTGGACCACATGGTAAGCCCATTGCATGCTCCAATTCTTTGTCGAAATCAAGGGCAATTTTCTGCACTTGATGTGCTTCGGTACCTGTGACCGCAACAATTCTTCTGATACCCTTAGAAATACCAGATTCTTCAACTATAACTAAATCCTTAATTTCCCCAGTTTTCGTAACATGAGTACCACCACATAACTCAATGGAAACCTTATGCCACTCTGGGTTTTTAGGTTCCTTCAATAAGTCTTCAATAGAAGTACCAATAGAAACAACTCTAACTGGATCTGGATATGTTTCACCAAACACCGCTCTCAATCCGTTAATTTCCTTTGCATCATTCAACTTAACATCTTTCGCATAGACCAGTTTATTTTGTTTAATGTAATCATTTGAAATAGTTTCAACTTTCAATAATTCGTCTGGAGTTAAACCTTGTTTATGACTGAAATCAAATCTTAATTTTTCCGGCGCAACCAACGAACCTTTTTGATCAACATTATTGCCTAAGACTTCCCTTAACGCGAAGTTTAAAACATGTGTACCAGTATGATTATTCCTAATAGGCCATCTACGTAATTCATCATAAGTAGCGATAATTTCGTCTTCTATTTTTAATGAACCTTCAACTAATGAACCTGTGTGTAATACATACCCAGCATAAACTTGAACATTAGAAACATTAAATTCGGCAACACCATCAATAACCAATGTACCAGTATCATATTCTTGACCACCCAGTTCGGCGTAGAATGGACTTTTGTCTAATAATATACCAGCTTGGGTACCAATTTCGCAAATGGAATCAACAAATGATGAACCATTATAAATGGCAACGATGTTTGCTTTAATATTTTCAACATCATATTTGAATGAATCATCAGTCTTTGGAACCTTGTCGTTACCATCTAATTCAGATAATGCGTGAACATCTAATTTTATTAAAGAAACACCCGTTTTACTACCAGTGGCTTTTGAAGCTTCCCTTGATTCTTCTTTAGCTTTTTCAAATCCTTCTTCATCTATTTTCAAGCCTGCTTCTTCAGCCATTAATCTTGTCAAGTCAACCGGGAATCCATAAGTATCATACAATCTCCAGACATCTTTACCAGATAAGGTTTGCTCTGGGGTTTTAGATGCAATGATTGCGTATTGTTCGAATAATTTTTCACCTCTATCTAAAGTTTTAGAAAATGATAATTCTTCTTCAATCAAAATTTCACTTAAATCTTGTTGGTTTTTCAAAATCTCTGGGAAGATTTCAGAGTTTTGTTCGATTACAACAGAAACTAGCTGTTGAAAGAAAGAGCCAATTGGGTAATTCATATATTTACGTACATAACGTGCACCTCTTCTTAAAATTCTTCTCAAGACGTAACCTCTACCTTCGTTGTTTGGAACACCACCATCAGTAATAGCAAATGTCAAAGTTCTAACATGATCAGCAATGACTCTATAAGCAGTGTCAATGCCATCCTTATCTTCCGTACCAAATTTACCAGTATATGGTCTAACACCAGTGATTTCCCTGATTTTGTTAAAAATTGGTTGGAAAACATCGGTATCATAATTGGACGATTTGTTTTGCAAAATTGAAACCAATCTTTCAAATCCTAAACCAGTATCAATATGCTTAGCTGGTAATGATCTCAAAGACGAATCAGATTCCCTATTGTATTGCATAAAAACGATATTCCAAACTTCCAAGACATTTGGATCATCCATATTAACTAAATTAGAAGCATTTCTTCCACCGATTCTATCATAATGAATTTCTGAGCATGGACCACAAGGACCTTGATCACCCATTTCCCAGAAGTTATCTTCCAAACTACCTGGTAAAATATGATCTTCAGAAACACCAACAGCTAACCAAAATTCCTTAGCTTCCAAATCTGGTTGTAATCCTTGCTCTTCATCACCTCCAAAATAAGTGACATACAATCTATCCTTTTCCAACTTATAAACTTCTGTCAATAATTCCCATGACCACGCAACAGCTTCCTTTTTGAAATAGTCACCAAACGACCAGTTACCTAACATTTCAAAAAATGTGTGGTGGTATGAATCTCTACCGACATCTTCCAAATCATTATGTTTACCACCTGCTCTGATACATTTTTGCGAATTTACAGCTCTTTTCAACTTAGAAAAATCAGATGCCGGATCAACAGTACCCAAGAAAATTGGCTTATATTGATTCATACCTGCATTGGCAAACAACAAGGTAGGATCATTGTGAGGCACAACTGATGACGATGGAACAAACGTGTGGTTTTGTTTAACCTTGAAGTAATCTAAAAAAGCACTTCTGACCTTCGAAGCTGGCCAATTATTACTTGAAGTAGACATAATTCTTTTATGGACCAATGTCTTTAACATAAACTTTATCAGTGAATTTTTATTAATCTCTGCCGAACACTATAAAAAAAATCGATTCTTTTTTTTAATAGTCGTGTACAAATTAACTTGTACATTTTAGTCATAAGGTTGTACAGGTGAGTTTAGACTCCAATGTATAGGGAAGTATTCTCCGACGTTATTTGTTCTTTGTATTGTGTTCTTTCATTAATTATCCGAATTATCAGCCGACATATGACAGCCCCCCAATAGCGTATGTCTATGAACTTGAAAAGAATCACAATCAATGCAGTATGTCTGTAGGTGTACATTCTGATTTTCCACCTCCCAATCATCCCATTCAATCAAAGAGTAATCAACAAAATGTTGAATGCAATTAAGTAACGACAGCGGTGGACAGTTGCCATGTTTCAATTTATATTTTTATATGTCTGGCTTGTGTGTTTGGTTCGTACATTTGGTACTTACAAACCTAACATAGAAATTTTGATTGAATCAACTCTTGAGTTTAACATTAGAAAATATTTGCAACAATCAAACAAAATATAGGCATAATACGACTTGCGTCTAAAAAGTGAAACAGAGTAAGATATTTAATTGTAAAGAATCAATATCGTAGAGTTCAAAATTGACTTGAAACTTGACTTGAAACTTGACTTGAAACTCGACTTATCGGGTCCTTGTGTTCGTCTATTGTAAACCACAAAAAGCTACGAAAAGTATGTTTACATCAGGTCTCACAGCAAATCATTTTGTATTATATATTGGTTACTCATATATACTTCATAAATTTCACAACCAAAGAACCCGAGATAAATGCAACAACTAAAATATACATATACACCTGATTTTTGATTTGGAAAAAAATTGCTCAATAAAAATATATATTAGAATTTTACTACAGTAAATTATTGGACCTGTATTAAGATAAATAATGATATTGATAGACGACATCAAATACTCGTGCATTGAATGTATACGGGGACATAGATCAAGCCTGTGTCGGCATCACACGAGACCATTACTTCAGGTTAGATCAAAAGGAAGACCAAATGTTCATGCGAATGGTAACCCCAACCATAGAATTGCGGTCTTTGCGGAAGAAATTGATTATCATAATCCATCTACTAGAGAACATAAAAATTCAAAATGTGAAAATAAGAGAACCCCAGTTATAATATTAAAAGCTTCTCCCAAACAAGTTATTGACTTGAAGAATGGCCAAATTATTGGCCCTTATCAAGAAGACATCGCATTGGATGAAACAAGTAAACCTCCACTACCAATAATAAATAGCAATAGTTTTATTAATACATCTTCATGTTGTTTGAATGGTATAAATAAACCGAAGAAGTCATGTGGATGCTGCTCAAATAAAATCAATAAAAATATTAATAAGCTGAAGATCTTGAAGACTTACCTTGAAAAACACATAAAACCCGCGGATGAACGTAACTTCATAGACTATTCTAAACAGATCCAAATAAAGAATGAAAAGGTAGATAATCAGAATGGACATGACAAACATTCTGTATATATAGATAACGATAAAGATAACAACAGCAGTAGCGTCGATAGCGAGAAGTTATACGATATTGTTAAAATACCGTCATGCTCGATACCTGGATCTTGTGGGTGTGATAGTAACTGTTCATGTGAAGGATGTTTTGTGCATGGTAACGTTAACATGAATGAGTTAAATAATAATCAGTTCAGTAATTTAATCAATTATGCAAATAAAAACGAAATAAAGATGCCTAACGAGATAATGAGCAATTATGCAGCTCAGTTAAATAGTATGGCTAATGGTAAATCGAGTAGTAATATTGATACAGATGTTAACGTACACAACCTGTTTGTGAACGATCTTGTGGTACAGAATGGTACACATAACGTCGATTCTATGCACCATCAATTGAACAACATTCATAATAGGGACATGTCATCGTGTAATTCAAATATAATATTAAACAATGCAATTAACACTGAATATAATGACGTGAACTTGTTAAATGGTCAACTGTACAATTTACAAACAAATATGCACCATGAACAAGCTACGAATCAACAAGATGAACAAGGACAGGACAAAACACAGCCAGAGAAAGATATAGAATATAAGAACGTTTGCTCCTGCTCGAACGATTGTGATTGTTTCAATTGTGAAACACATGGAATTATTAATGGAATGAGACTAGATGATTTATTTAATAATGTAATGCCAGTGGACTACAAGGATTTAATTGATTCCATTGCAATTGACAGAGATGATGCCAATACAATGAATCTTCTGTCTACTGGACCAAATTTTAATTCTTCCAGTAATAATGTATCTAGTAATCCAACCGCGAGTCTGAGCATTAGTTCAATAGATGGAAAAACCTCCAGTTGCTGTAAAAAGTGAAATGTACATATGTAAATTTGTGTAAATATCTATTTAACTAAAAATAGAGTAGTTATATATTAGGCTAATCTATTTCTATTTTCTACAATACGTTTCGTATCCTACTTAGGGAGATTTGGAACAGAAACTTGACTAGATTTATCGATCCGTACACTACCAGGCATCAAAAAATTAAAATATCACTTTCATTAAATAAATGGGTTTTTATAAAGCTTTAATCTAAATGCATACAACTCTTCGAACGATTGAAGTTGTGGAAAAAGGTTAAACTTAAAGAAATAGTAATACATAGTAACTAATATGGTGAGAATGTCAAGCTATGATGATGACCCGATAATAGAAATTTTTGATAACGATAATAACGATGATATTCAAGTTATAAATCGAGATAATAGTCGATATGACCAGAACTTAATGAATTCCAATATGAATGTACCTCATAATTATTATAATGATTTATATGATAATTCACAACAGGAACAGACACAACAGAGTCAGCAACATCAGCCACAAGAACAGTTATCATCTCTTTCATCAATGCTGCAACCAACAACTAATTCGGGCGAGCAGGAACCCAGTGGTCTAACTCCAATATTAGCATCTAATGATTATAACCAATTAACAACAGTCAATCAACCAAAGTACATGACCGCTTTACCACCGTTACCACCTTTATCTGAGTCCGTTATACCGAATAACTTAAATGTCCCGCCCACATTATCACTACCAAAAAATAATGATAACCAGGATAAGAAAGCTAATACGGTTGCAACAACTACTAAGCGACGCAAAGAAACTCCTGGTTCTAAGACTAGGCCGGCATTTGTAATGAAAATTTGGTCAATGGTGAATGACCCTGCAAATCACGACTACATTAGGTGGAATGATAATGGTAAGACATTTCAGGTGTTTCATCGAGAGGAATTTATGAAGGTTATTTTACCTAAATATTTCAAACACAATAACTTCGCAAGTTTCGTTAGGCAATTGAATATGTATGGGTGGCATAAAGTTCAAGATATTAATAATGGTACACTTAACAAAGATGATAAATCAAGCGATGAAATTTGGCAATTTGAAAATCCCTATTTCGTGAGAGGAAGAGAAGATTTATTGGATAAAATTGTCAGAAATAAAACAATTAGTCAAGATTCCGACCACTTGGAAAATGGGAATCTTAATTTTCAATCTGTCTTGAACGAACTAGACCAAATTAAAGTTAATCAGTTTGCTATAACTGAAGACTTGAGAAGAGTAAGGAATGATAATAAGACTTTATGGCAAGAAAATTACTTGACAAGAGAAAGACACCAACAACAAGCACAAACATTAGAAAAAATATTGAAGTTCTTAGCGGCAGTTTATGGAAACTCTGCAGGAAAATTATTAGAAGTTGACAATGGATCCTTTGGTCTTGATGATCTTAGCTCCAATAACCAAATGACTACTTATAATTACCAACAACCGCCCCAGGTTCATAATCAAGTACCACACCAATCCATGCTGGTACAGCCAACAACAAACCAATCTTCGCAACCTCCAAGTCCATTCAATAAACCTCGGTTAATGTTGATGGATCAAGCATACCAAAAATCACCATCAAGTAACCCTTCTCCTAAACTTTCAGCACAACGGAACAGTAATAGTGGTTCGATCGAGGAGATTATCAGATCATACGAAAATACACCTAATGATTCTCCAAGCAATAATGTAAATAAAATCTACCAACAGTTAATAAATAGCGAACCTGGTATTTCTTCTCCAAGGCACTATTTCCCTGAATTGAATAACCCTAACAGTCCATATTTTGGTAACCCTAATACACCTGGTCAACAATATATTAAAGCTGGCGCACCATTGGATTCATCGAATGACACATCTGATGCGATGAATGGATTAGAACAGAATATTTATAAACAGGGTCAGTCAATACAGCAGGTTCAGGATTGGATTCAAAAATTGGCAGCTCAACAACAGCAACAACAGCAACAACAGCAGCAGTTACAACATTTACAAAATCTACAAAATAATTACAAGCAGAACTCTGACGACTATGAGAAGCCGGATATCGAAGAATTTGATGTTAATGAATTCTTAGATAATTCTAATTCGTCTAATTCCCAGAATAACAATCCACCGAGCTCCAATCTGAATGATACGCCTTCTAATAAAAGATCAGTTGATGAAGTTAATGATAATAACACCAAGAGAAAAAAGAAATAATATCCTTCAATTCGATAACTTATTGTTCAATACGCAAATAGAATGCGTTTGTGTTTAGGACTCATATATAGGTAAATATTTAAAAATGTATTACTTGGCTATTTGTTCAATGAAAATTAAAGATTAATTTTTAAATACTTCACTGCATCCTTTGCTTATCAATGTTTCTGCCAGTATATTTATTTAATAATATCATAATTTCTTAGTAATTAGTCCCAAAGGAATCAAAATGCGCAAAAGCCTTCTGTACTTTTTGCATCCATTTTATACGACTCTAAATTGCATTTGAGTGTTCATTATTTGATTCTTGATGTTAACGAAAATAATAATAAAACTTATGTACATTGTTCTAAACCATCAAATTTTCTGATGATTTAGATATTAAATGTAATAAAAAAATAAGTTGAAGTTAACCATCACCTATTCCTTTGAAATACTCATTGGCCAAATAATTCTATTATGTTCTTTTTTGAAAAACTTTTTGTAACTTAAGAATATACAGTCAAGTTCCATAATGGTCTGAAGAATTAGATTGAATCATGGAGTATTGTCCTCTCAAGTACAATCTAATAATAAGAAGAATTATACCAAGAGTGTGTTATACACGACAACATTTTGATATCTTTCGAAGTAGTGAATTAGTTCAAATGCTTGTTTTCTACAACGATTAATAGCACGTAGATCGCTTTATTTGTACATAGAACCAGTATCATTTTTTATTCAATAGGTATGTCCACGAGTATTTTAAAATTCAAGAATGAGAAAAAGAGGAAGAAAAGAGATTATAGTAAGAATGGTTGTAAGGAATGTAAACGACGGAAAATAAAATGTGATGAAGCCAAACCAGATTGCTGGCAATGTAGCAAGTTGAAAAAACGATGTTCATACCCAGAAATTGGGGAAAGAGTATTCAGGGTATCGGAAAAGAATATGAATAATAATTATTCTCAAGGTGGACCGAGAAATAGCATTCCCATATCCGTTAATTCTTTCAATGCAGTTTCAGATAGACATATCAATTACAGTAGTATAAGAGATGAGCATCAACCATGTATCTCTTTCCAACAGGTACATTCTAATCAGCAGACTATTAATCCTCCCAGATTAATGCCGCCGTCTATTATGAACTTACTAAATGACACACATCAAGGAAACAACCCTAACAATGGGAATAATACAAATGAAATGGAGAAACAAACGATAAGGTCGCTTTCTGAGTCTCCAAACATTTTCAAGGGATCTAATGGTGTGCAAAGATTATCAGAACAATATTCAGGTTCCACATATGATACCCCGACTACGACTCACAACGATACATTGTTAAATCCTGACGCTATTTTTGATTTTAACCCAGATGATTTTAATGTATTAGCCAGTGACTTGAATGACATTGTTAGCAACATTTTTTTCGAAGCCAATTTTGATACAAAACTATATGAGAATGATATTCAATCATTGGATAGTTTTTTTAACGAGCATACAAATATCTCTTCCAATGATGATAATGGGAGTACAAGCTTGCATGCCAATACTAAGGAAAAATCTAATGATGATGTTATCCCAAGACATATACCTGTAGATTATATTAAGACCCAGGATAAAAAAGAAAAGGTATATCTTAAGGTTTTTTACGATGTTTTCGGGGAAATAATTCTTCCTTTCAAGCCTTATGATGAAAACATACATTCATCATTCAATCCTGTTAGAGACATTTTACTTAATTTTGCTTCAAAAGAACCATTTCTTTTAGCTGCTGTATTGGCACTGGGAGCAAAAACATGCTTTGAAAAAACCAATTTTCCTGAAGATAAAGAAGCATCTTTCAGGTATCTTTCAAAATGCTTGAAAATTTTAGAACCATTATTACAAAATAATGAAGATAAAGATAAGAAAGTATGGGCATCTAATATAGAGGTAGTATTGATAACGGTATTATTAATAACTATTATAAATTCATTGAGCACTAAACAAAAGTGGAGACCTCATTTGAAGGGTGCGAAAGACATACTATTAAAATATGCTTCAAATTCTGCTAAGTATCCGAGACTAAAAAATTCTAAAATAATGATATTTTGTAAATTTATGTTTGGGTCCTATGAAACATTGGCTGGCTTGAGTTCTAAATTTGGAGGCACTCTTCAGAAAGAATCGGAAATAAATCAATTGATTTGTTCTGGTTATACAAATGAAGTTCAAACTTTAAAAGAATTAGGGATAGTTCGAGAGGATGGGTTTAATATATTGTGTGGTTATCATAACTCATGTATCTCACATATGAGAGATTTAATAAAGATTTTAAATAAGATTAGATCTAAGACTAATAACTTTGAACCTACAGACACGCTTGAGTATATCAGACTAATGTCCGAATTTCATGCACAGAGAGCTATCAAATTTGTTTCAAATAAATACATCTTATTACCTTCTGATTTTGAAAATGGAATTATACCAGAAAATTTATTACTTGATAAAGTCGTAATTGATAATGTAAAGCTCATAATCAATTGGATGGATATATCACACCAGCTTTATGTTTTGGCATCGATGGTAACAATAGTTACTAGCTGTTTCCAGTTGTCGTACAAATCGACACAAGTTCAAGCTTTAATATGTAAGTTGATGGAACCTATGTCATTCTTGGATTCCTACGAAGAGGAACTGGTAATAAACAAATCTTATGTGATGATGGTCCAATGGCCAATTTATGTTGCTGGAATTAATTGCATTAGAGATGAACATAAAATTTTGGTTACAAAATGTTTCACAATCTCTGCAGAAGCTGGATCTCGTACTGCAGAACTCACATTAGACAGGATCACGAAAGTGTGGGACTCAAAGAATCGTGAAATTTTAACGAATGATGATGATATAGATATTGTTACTTACTGAAATTAACAGGCTATTTATCTAATTATTCAAGTTTCTTGTAATAATGAGAACCAATTCAATTCACCACATGCAAGCTTGAGTTGAGTTTCAAAGGAAGTTAATTCATTATCAGACGCTTCATCAGAATTGATGGATAATTTATTTAGATCTTTATCTAAACTAACGGCCGAATAACTTACAGGTTCTTCATATGTGCAATATTTACACCCCTTATTGCACCAATCGAATTTGCCTCGGGATTTCAACTCTTGTATATACCATCCGATCCTTTCTGCTCCTAATCGTGCACCATCTAAGTTGGCCGAGGAGGGACCCATTCTTAGTGAAGCATTCTTTCCTATTAAAAACAATGGAATTTCATTATTCCATTGTAAATTATCTGTAAGACAAGGAAAACCTTTCACAGTGTCAATATCGTGACATTCAATAATTGGTTTGAGAAATGGTAATGATTTTACATTTGCGGAAATACCTGTTGCGTAGTAAATGTAATCGATTTTTGATAATTGCATTTTATTGTATATGTCTGAATTGTCGATTGCATTCTTTTTTTCCAGTTTTTTAGACTTGATTATAAGATTCCAGGTTTTATCTTCTTCTTTCCATTCTTTGTCTTCAATACAGCTATACTTTAATATTTCTAGCTTTCCATTTTTTATATGCGTCTTGAGTTTCTTATAATATTCCGGATTGATAGAACCGCCTTCCCTAGCATCTTGAATCATTTCATATCTTTCTAAGTCTGTATCTTTAATGTAGAAAGCAGATTTTTTGACATTTTTATACTTTGTAACCCAATCGAGATGGAAATCAAAATGTTTAATCTTTAATGGTCCTCTAAGAAGCAAGTATACTTTTTCAACGCCAGAACTGATAGCTACATGGGACAATTGAGCAGATGTGAGACCACCTCCAACAATTACCAACGTGCTTGGTTTAAAATGGGCAACCTTTTCCATAACTCTTTCGACAGGGAAAGCCACTTCCCCCGAGAAAATATGCGTAGTATGACAACTACCTTCTGGGTAATGACTGTTACTCTCGAACGGTTTTATAGGGTAATTAATTTTACCAGTATGTCCACTCGCAATAATGCAAATTTTGCACCCAAATACTTTACCCGAAGATGTCTTGATAATAAAGCCCATTCCACTCTCGTCCTCACCTACAGTATTAATAAAACCATACTTTAAAGATGTTACTTTTTCTTGTCTAACAATATCGTTTAGCTGATATCTATCAATTATATCCTGACAAAAATCTCTGAAAAGTGGGGCAGAAGGTCTGTAATAATCGTTCTTATCTCTCATGTTAATATCAATTAAACCAGGTTTGTCATTGAATTTATTAAGGTCTGGGATTGGAATAGGCTCCTTGGATTGTTTTTTCTTGGAAGTTTTGGCTAAAAGCCTTTTTGATTGGTGTTTTGAGCATTCTTTGCCAACTACATTCTCAATTTTCATTAAATCTTTTGGACCATATCTACTTGTAAAGTGAGAATAGACAATAAGCGCATTAATATTTACTGGATCCGGGTGAAAAAACATTGGGGACCTTAAGTATGGTATTTGACATCTAGCAAATTGATTGTCCCATTGGCCAAGAAATTTGTTTGAAACACCATCAAGTACGAGAATTTCCAGCGGATGAAACTTTTTTGGCAGGATATATGCACTGCTTTTGGGTGACGGCTTATATTTAGTTTTAGAGGATATATTACGACTAACTAAATTGACTTTATTGCCTCTTTGTTTTAACCATCTGAACCTTTGGTGCTCGTCTTCAGTATAAATCGACCCAGGGTAATCCTCACATAATCTAGCAGAAACTGCTAAACCACAAGTCCCGCCTCCGATTATGATGGCTTCATATAAGTCATCTTTATGGATATCATAATTCTTAATTTCATTCATAATTGTATTCCTATTTTTGCAATATATATAGGATATAGGTTTCTGCAATCTTTTTATATAGATGTAGATAGTATAACCTGCGCGGTAAGTAAATATAACTACAAGGGTTCATTTATTTAATTAATATATACGAAAATTAACTAGATAAAGCTTCAACATAACCTTCGATGATGGCCAATAATCCAACTGCACCCGGATCAGGAATATCACCATCCTTAAATTCTTCATCATTAACATAACTAGCTCTTCCAAACTTAGCTTGCAAATTTTTTGTAGATTCACATCCTTTTTTGGCGGCTTGCACTGCTTCTTGAACATTACTGGATTTATGCAACGTGTCCACGAATGGTTGTAAAGTATCGACGAGTGTTCTACCCCCGACACGAGCCTTCGTGTATTTGAACAAGCCATCATACAACGCACCGTGTAGCGCTTTACCTGAAGCTTCAGTTGTAATTTCTTGCGCATCTTGAATATGTTTCACCAACGCAGTCAAAAAAATCGAATAGATACCACCTGAGGTTCCACCCATATTATCTTCAACTATTTCAGTAATAGTAGACAAAGTGGCCGCAGGGTCTTGTAAACTATCCTTGAATGACTTGTCTTTCTTCAAAGCCTTTAGAATAGCATTTGCACCCTTAGCTAACGTTTCACCACAATCACCATCGCCTACTAGAGTGTCATAATGTGTGATATCTGGTTCAGCGTTCAATAATTTTTGCAAACCGCTAGTCAATGCTTTCTCGAATATGCTTGAATCAATTTTCAAAGAAGACGTGATTTTTTGATCATGAAGCATTGGCGACTCGATATATATACTTTTATTAGACCATTGTTTCGCATCAAACTGTTTTGGTTTCCAACCTGGTGCATCTGTCGGAGTATCCAAATATTCTAAAACTTTTGATTCTGAATATTTAGGCTTTGCACGAGCGATATTTGACAAGTTCAATAAAGTGATAGAAAATCCTGGGGAGTTCAAAGATGTGACAAAGTCACTAATCAAAATACGCTTTGGTCTTTTTGATAATGGTAAATTCAGAACAACATGATCAGCAATAGCGTACAACTCGAAAGATGAAGTGCCGCCGATATTATTGATAACCAAGACGTGCTCATCGCTTTTTAAGTCAAAATCAACGTAATGACGATCTTCATCTCCAGGAGACAATAATTTGTTGAACATGTCTTTGATTAGTTCGTCAATATTTGGAATAGGACTCATTTTGTATCCTGGTTCATTATGAATACCCAAGCCTAATTCAGCCTCATCTGGACTAGTAAATTCGATTTCTTCACTTGCCTTTCCAGGAACTGAAGTACGATCCAAAGATGCACCAATCGTAACTAAGTTGTCGTTCACAAGATGCCCTAATTCGGCAATCGACTTCAAATTTTCTCCGTCTGTCGATGCAGCGCCCAAGATCTTATGAACCAATGCTGTACCAGCCAAACCTCTTCTTCCCACCATCTCGTTTTGTTTCCTGCCCACGGCCACGTCGTCACTCACCGCTAAAATATCGACATTGTAACCCTCGCTCTTGGCTCTCTCTGCAACCAAACCAAAATGCAACACATCTCCAGTATAGTTCTTCACGATTATTAATGTTCCTTTATCCTTGTTGGATTTGGTCTTGACTGCCGCCATAATTTGCTTCGTCGATGGTGATGCAAAAATCGCCCCACTAACTGCTGCATCAAGCAAATTATCACCCACAAACCCTCCATGCAATGGTTCATGTCCTGCTCCTCCACCACTTATTAAGGTAACTTTGTTTGAAGTATCTGAGTTAAGGTTGTATACAACTTTCTCTGATGGGATCAATCCAACTGCCGGGTTAGAATGACATAATCCTTTAAGGTTCGACAAAACAATGTCCTCGTCCTTGTTAAATTTCCAATGTTTAGCTAATGTCATTTTCTTATTCAATTGACTTCAACCTGTATTTTATCTGTAGATATTGTCTGTAATTGTTGCAAATACTATAGAAAAGATAAAAGTTAATTACAGCATCCACTTTAAAATAGCAAACCAGTGGTCGAAGGGTGTATTATATAATTATGGTCAAAAACTTATATAAGCAAGATCTTTTCATCACTCGGTGAAAGTTTCCATTTTCAAATCATAAATTTCCATATTACAAAGTTTTGAAGATTTATCATATCCTAGTGTGTTCAATACATTACTATAATAAAGGAACCGATCGGATATAATCGTGATCTTTAACGAATCGGAAGAAGAGGATTGAAAAAATCCGAAAAATCTGGGGTAAATAGACTAAGTGAGACCAGAAAGTATTGCTAAAAGCACATTTCAGTGATTGAATCTATAGGCATTGGAAATGGTAGTCATAGTAGCGAGGGAGGGAGAGAAATCAACAGACCCCGAGAGGATTGAGAAAAAAAGGTCAGATGTGATTATGGAGGAAGAGACGGATACAAAAGCTAAGGTAAATGGGACCGAGGGTCCAGCTAAACAGAAGCGATCGAAGACGTTTACAGGATGTTTTACATGCCGTTCGAGAAAGATCAGATGTGACTTGACGAAGCCTCATTGTCGGAATTGTTCGAAAACAGGTCTTATATGTGCTGGATATGATATTAAATTAAGATGGTCACAGCCATTGCAGTTTTCCAACAAGACCGGGAACTCGATATCGTCGCTGGTGGTGTTCAACAAGAAAAAGGATGGCGATGATGAAAATGCCAACCCGGAGTTTTTCCAAAGGAGATCGGTAGGGTTTGTCAAATGGGATGGTGATAAGAATTTCAGGCCGTACGAGACATACGATGAGATGGATAAGGTTTTGGGAATCTTGCATAATTCGGGCAATGATAATATGGTGAACACAGAGAATAAGACCAAGTTATTAGGGCCATTTGGGGTGTTTAAGAGTTCTAGTTTTTCGAGAAAAAGAAGCAGCGACGAAGATATGAAATCTACAAAGAGGAAGAATACGACGCCCGCTTATATCAATGCATACTCTGTATCATCCAACACAAAGGAAACTCCAGGAATGGAGAATTCGGGCTTCACACCTACCGTGGCCGCCGATGATACCGCACCCCACGATCAATTATGGTTGTCGAATGAGTTGAGAGACGATGCGTTGTTAACGGCTGCTGCTCTAAACGGTGACTCGCAGTTTTTGGACTTTATGAATAATCTTTCCCCTACAAATAATCAAATGTTAACCACAGGAGTAAATACCAATTCAAAGTCCAGTCCAAATTTCAATAATTATAATTTCAGCGGTAACCAGAACGACTTCTTAAATTTGGTATTTCACAGACATAATAATTTTCTTAATAACAACTATGCTAATAATTCTAACACAGAAACCACGAATAGAACACCGGCGTCAGTTTCAGATAGTCATTCAAATACTAACATGGAGATGTCCAGTTTATTAAATGGTGACGGATCCAAAACAATTGATCCCAGTAACCAGCATTTATATTACTCTAATTACAATACTTATTACTACAATAATCCATACCAACTAAACGAGAATTTAGAGATTCAATTGCATGCATCTAAAATATCTAACAATGAAGAAGAAGGAACTGATATAATAGAAGGTGATCATACGAATACAACGCAAATGCCCGCATCAATTATGTGCATTGTTCAGAGTCCATTGCAGCCCAAATTAGGTTTCGATTTAACCATTCCATCAATTAATAATTCAACGCCCATGGGATTACCTACAACAGCATTGCAAGTGCAACCACTAACGAGGTATTTATTAAACTATTACAACACTCAAGTAGCGGATTTAATGACAGTTATTCCATTGACAGAGAATCCTTGGAAAACTGTTTACTTCCCGAGAGCCCTAATGGCTATTGGTGAACTCCTGGCATTAGGAAAAACTTCTAATGCTAAGAATGCTTTACTTAATGCTTTACTTGCCGTACTGGCGTTTAATCTTCAATCGAAATTTCCCAAGAATTCAGACCCAATGAAATATTATTTAAATTTGGGCATTCGATTGAGAAATCAAGCCAGTTTATTTGTGAAGAGCTTGCTTGGTTCTAATATTGATTCTAAGTCAGGAATTGAAAGTTGCGTGTTAAAGGAAAAATATAAAGATGTGTTATGTGCTGTCATGTCGATGATTAGTGTTGATTTAGTCTGGGGTACAATGCAGGATACAAATTTGTATATTAGATGGTGTGGTAAAGTTATAGCCGCAAAGATGGTAAACAAGAAGAAATTATCATCAAGGGCAAGGATCTTACATAGAATTTTTCTGTCTTTGAAGTTGATTCAAGATCTGACTTGTTTGGATTTAGATAACATTAAGGATGATTACGAAACTATAAATGACAGTGGCTACGATGTTAATGGTGACAAATTCTTCAACACGTTACGACAAAGTTCTAAGGCATCCGGTAAAGGCAGAATTGACTTCATTATAAATAACATTGAACAGAGTAATATCGCTGGTAATGGTCAAATGAAAAATACGTCACCATTGTTCGTTAATAAGAAATTAATTAATACCAAAAAAAATGATGAAAATTTTGCAACTGATGCATTATATGGTTTACCAAATTCGTTGATTCTATTATTTAGTGAAACAGTTCAATTATTGAGAACCAAGATCTACCATCAGGAAATTTATCAAGATTTACCCATTAATTTTCAACAAGCTGTGACTAACCTAGAAGAGAAGCTACTGAATTGGAAGTTAGATTGGAAATTATTCGAAACAGAGACTGAAAACGACATAAAGAAACAGGATGGAGACAAGATACAAGATAAAATGGATCAAGTATCTACTCGGAAGCAAGATGAGATAGACAAAAAGTTTACATCTCCGATGCACGAGGCAACCTACCATCACATTTTGTCTTTTTACTACGCTTTAACCATATATTTCAACAGATTAATCAATGAGGTACCTCCTGAACAGGTTCAGAAAAAAGTCGCGAAGACTTTGGAACACCTCAACGCAATTCAAGCCCTCATCGCCCGGGATGAGGCCGCAATAATCCCTCTATTTTGGCAAGGTTTTATTGCAGGATGTGAAGCAACCTCTAATGGTTTGCAGATGGGCTTTAAGAAATGGGGAGCCGATATCGCCCAATATTTAGGAAGTTATTGGGGTGCCCGACAAATAATGCTTGAAGTTTGGCGCCGTAAAAGAATGGGAGAGACGAGAGACGATTGGGTTAGCGTGATTAGAGATTGGGAAATGAATCTTATGTTGAATTAATTCGTGTATAAGTATAAATAAAAATATATGAACCTTCAACACCAATCACGGTTTAAATGTATTTTTATTTCTTATTGTCTCAAGGAATGTCTCATTTTGAAACTTTGGTGTTTGGACGCCAAAGTGAGACGGCTAGAACCTCCAGATTTTTTCGTTCTTTGTTCTCGTGTTTGTTTTCGATTCTCGTGTAAATAAATAATGAAAAAATCGCGATCGATATCATATAAACAGACGCGCAAAAAAGTTGGTGATGCGGTCTTAACTATGGATAGAATTATTAAAACACCTTTTTGACGAAAAAAGGGATAATTTTTCAGAACAGAGAAGAATAGATACACGATTGGCGCGTTGATGACGCGTTGGTGATATTCAGGCGTTTTAGCTAATTAAGGGGGATTAATGGTTAACCATGATAAATCTTGATGAAAAATTCATCTCCAAAGAAGGTATAAATATGGATGAATTTATCTCTTGAAGAAGATGATTTTGTTTGAATTATCAATAGATTCTTGATTACCAACTAATACACTCTTTTAGCTAAACACACAAACAAAATGCAATACAAATTCTTATCTGTCGCTGCTTTAATTGCTTCCGCTGCTGCCCAAACTACTGAATATGCCATTGACACTGTCACTGAAAACCACACCACCGATGTTACCATCACCCAATGTTCTTCCCAAAAGTGCGACACCACTGTCCAACAACAAACTCAAACTACTGTTACTACTACTGTTGATGGTGTTAAGACTGTCTACACTACTCTTTGTCCATTAACTGAATCTGGTGCTGCTACTGAAGCTCCACAATCTCAAGCTGATCAAAACAACGAAATTGTTCCAGAATCTCAAGCTGAATCTGAATCCGATTCTTACGTTGATATCACCGTTACTCCAACTGTCACTGCCTCTACTGGTGTCGAAGCTACTGTTACTTCCCAAGCTACTTTTACTTCTGTTTACAACTCTAATGATACTGTTTCTGCTCAAGGTTCTAGTGCTAGTCTTGAAGCCGCCAACACTGCAGGTGTTTCGGCTTATGAAGGTAAGGCTAATGGTCAACAAGCTATGGTTGGTTTAGCTGGTTTAGCTGCCTTAGCTGCAGTCTTATTATAAGTATAATAGTCATTTCATATCAAAAAAGTATAAAATATCGGTTCGTGCCCTATAGAAAGCGATTTTCAAATTCATTCACTTAGTTATTTTTAAGTAAAATTTATATTAATGTATTTTATTTATTCGGTTTTACTATTCTGTAATTGAAATAATTTGCAATTGATGAAAAAATGGTTTAAATAAGAGTCACAAACAGAATACAGTCTGCAATTAGAATTTTGAGAATATACTATATTTAAACCTGTATTTACAATATTTACCTATTGAGAAAACAAATTGATGTAATCATTTTGTTCTTTATCTTGGAGGAATTGGTATTCCATATAATTATATTCTTCTCTGCCAATGAACGCATTCCACCAATGATTCAATTTAAATAATGAGATGCTGTAAACCATTTTTGGAAAACGTTTGTAGCTACCAACAACGAATAAAAATGCATCAAAAACTTCATTAAATGCCTTATTGAATTCATCCTTAAAGGAAGCAGGTTCAACTTTTTCTGAATCATCTGTCTTAGCATTTGAGTTGCATTGCTGTTTCTTTTCTTCTGCATTTTTCTTGAACGTATTTGATTGTAAAAAGGGAAAATCGAGCCCATCACTTTCCTTTACGTCCAACTCATCGTAATCGCCTGGTTTTACTAAACCATTCTTAACATTTTCAAGGTGGCTCAAGTACATTTGTTTGAAGTTGTTGATAGCCTCTATAGACTTAGACAATCTGTCAAGGGTATTGAATAATGCCACCAATTCGATTCTTCTAAACCTCAATTTATCAATGTTATCACCTTCAAATAGAATTTTAAAAGCAGTTCCGTAGCCAATAGTCTGTAACTTTCCCCACATTCTGCACCTGTCACAACCAACACAATCCATTATAGCCGATACATTTTTAAAACGTGCACGAAACTCATTCTTTAAGGTTGGAGATACAACATCAGGGTCGAATAAAGCAGAAGAATCATATAACAAATTAGATGATAATTCAGGGATAATGTTGCTTAATAATTCCTTGTAATTCTGGTCAGAATTAGATAAAAGATGTTGATTGAAGTCATCACCGTGATCGATTGTATCAAGTAACTGTGGGAAATTCGATAATTTAACAATTGATTGACTAATTAATGCAAAATTAAAATAGATGTTTGACAATCTATCATTGAATGATCCAACTCTTTCCATGAACACTTTCAAATTAGGCTCAAAATTTCCCGAAGTTGGCGACAAATACTCGTTCGATAGATGGACTGCAATAGATGCATGCATACCCGAAATCAGCCTATAGAACAATTTCTTTTCAACACATTGCTCAGGTTCTGCATTCGCATCAATCATAGACATTGGATTGGTATTAGGAAAACAATTTTCGGAGTATATGGCTTTCCACACATCATATGCCTGACTTCCACCATACCCGGTGAACCTTTCAGGGTTATCCAACAAGTTCACGTATACACATTGGTGGTCATCGTCAATGTGACAGTAATCAAAATCTTCACAGGTTTCTGCTTCATTTATAGAATCGCCTGCTGAACCGGTAGATTCTGGTCGCTTGATTTGACCTAACTTGGAAGGTTTCAAGTTGTCGTTGCTTATGTTTGACCAGTTATATTGTGAAGGCGATAAAATTTCTACTGCACAATTTTCCGTGGCACAGAAATGCTGCGTATTCCAGAATTTACATTGCTTATCGAAGTTCAACTTGAAATACCTGAAGTATGGAGTCTTTACCAATGATGTCAAGTATGGGCGAATCTGCTCGTTCAAACGATCAATATATGAGAATGTTGTATTACACGATGGGGTAATAATTTGTGAGCAGAAATCAGGGGAATCAAACGGACTGAACTTGGCGAGTGTCATACTACCCGTCACGAAGAGTACCTGGCTTAAAAACGCCAACGTGGCAATTATGGGTAATTTCATATTGCTTTATTTATGGATCTGATATCAAAAAAAACCTTTTTGTATGAATCTTCTTTTTTTAAATGAAATGAATACAAATACACCTTATAAATGAAAACAACAATAAATATAACTAAACTCTATAATGAATCTAAAATGGAGGGTGTTAATCAGGTAGGCTATCGTCTATCTTAAAAATTCTGAATAATCATAAGATGACAAACCAATCAAAAAAATCATATACAGGATATTTTGAACACGTATCAATTTCTTTTTCTATTTCTGTTTGCAGCTAGAAAGTTCTATTATAGTCTATATATGAAAGGCTATGAAAATATGCACTTGAAATAAGGGGGAACGAACGGAAATAACGAGAATAACTAAGGATTAATCAAACTTAATCTTCTTAGCGGTCTTAGTCATGTCAACATCCTTAAAGAATGCACCGTATGCAGAATGTGCTTTCTTTTTAGTATGACCACCGAATTTCAATAATTCATCAGGGACAGGTTGGTTTGCACCTCTCAAGACATTCATCAACGCACCACTCAAATGCTTTTCGTGCTCGGTGAACAATGTGTGTGCGATACCAGTTTGACCAGCCCTTCCAGTTCTACCAATACGATGAACGTAGTCTTCAACAGTTAATGGGAAGGTCAAATTGATAACAACCTTAACATTAGGAATATCCAAACCTCTAGCTGCGACATCGGTGGCCAACAATAACGTGGTTTTGCCGGCTTTGAAAGCACCTAAAGCACTCGTTCTTTGTTGTTGAGATAAATCACCATGAACAGAGGAAACTTTGAAAGAGTTTCTTACTAACAAGTTTTCGATTCTGGTGGCTTCTTTCTTATACAAGGCGAAAATCAAAATTTTGTCGTCTTTTTTAGATCCAGATTGATATTTTCTTAACAACGAAAGTAATTTCTTTTCTTTATCATATGGCTCGATAACCTCGACAATTTGCGTGATTCTTTTATTTGCGGATAATTCATTTCTGTCACCAATACTGACCTTAACTGGGCTGTTCATGAAGGTGGAAGCTAATTCTCTAACTTCCTTTGGCCAAGTCGCTGTAAACATCAAGGTTTGTCTGTCAACATGATTGGTTTGTTGCATGACTGATTTAATATCTTGCTCGAAACCTTTTTCTAACATTCTATCAGCTTCATCTAAAACTAAATATTCAATTGTATCCAACGACAACGCTCCATCATTCAATAAGTCAATCAATCTACCAGGTGTGGCAACAACCACACTAGCTTCCAACAAGTTTTTGACTTGATCTTGCTTGGAGACACCACCATAAACAGCGACACATTTGATTGGGGTGTTCGCAGTCAAATCAACCAAGTTATCATAAATTTGAAGTGCTAATTCTCTGGTTGGCGAAATACACAAAACCTTCAAACCCTTCTTGTTATGGGTCAAAATGTTATTTATAGCTGGCACACCGAAAGCAAATGTCTTACCAGAACCAGTCTCCGCTACACCAATGACATCCTTACCACTCAACAAATATGGCCATGATACTGATTGAATTGGAGTTGGTTTAGGGAATTTGGAAATAACTTCACTGATCTTCGAGTTTAAATCAATCTGGTCAAACTTCAATAAAGGACGCAAATTCAAATTATGTGGATCTTCAACTGTGACTTCGTTCTCTTGCAAAAACGCATCAATATCGGTTTGTGGTAAACTCGATAAAGTTGGTGATTGCGTATAACTTGTAGTGAAAGTAGCGCCATTTTTCTGTTCATTTTCTTTCGGTTCTTTCTTTTCAATCTTATTCTTCTTTTCCTCTTTATCCTCCTTGTCGTTTTTCTCTTTCTTTTCTTTCTTCTCTTTCTTCTCTTTCTTCTCTTTCTTTTCTTTCTTCTCTTTCTTCTCTTTATTATCCTTCTTATCCTTCTTGTTTACTTTTGATTTCTTTTCCACATGTTCTGTGATTTCATCAGCGTGTTTTCTCTTCTTATCCTTGTGATCCTTGCTCATTGTTACTATTATTTCACTTATCAGCTACTAATGTATAGACGTTTTTTTTTTCATTATAATTTTTTTTAGTGTGACGAGCCGCACAATGACCTGCTCCGGACAGAGATATGGACATGTGACTAACCAGTATTACAAGACCCTTCTGTTTTTTAGTTTACTTTTCGTTTATATCTATCATAAAATAGGCGGTAAACACATGTGATACTGGAAGTACAGTTGCAATGTAGACTTATGATGGAATATGGAAAGGACCGGAAACTTATAGGAAACACCATGTGGTTATTAAACGTGGATATCAATTGTAACGATTAGACACCCAAATAACAAGCGACAAAAAAGAGAGTTGACTATTCACAATTGATTATTCTTAGATGAGGAGGAAGGTAGTACAATTAATAAATAATGTATAACAAGACACCAGCGTAGGCATTCATGCTGTATAGACAGCTGTATGCGTAACAAGTGTAATATATATTCAAGGTCTAGACAGCTACGACATTGTTCTTCTTCTTTTCATTGTGTTTGAAATGCTTACTTTTCTTGTAGTGGATGTCTGATTTAAACTTCTCGGGCAATATGGACTCGCTAAGCTCGTCGTTATCTAAGACTGTCAAGGCTTTGTAATTTGCATTTGTATGTTTTGTTGGCTTCAGACTCTTCTTGACATTACTTACCATTGTTCTACTCTTCGACATTGCAGCAACCTCGGCGTAACTGAGCTTCTTATAATTTATGTCCACGAATGAATCCTTTTCGTTCATGGTGTATTGAACTGCCTGTTTGTCCTCATTGGATATAAACCTGGTAGGGACTTCCTCGGTTGGTATTGTTGGCTTCTTGTACCATGATGGAAAAATTATCTTAAGCATTATGTTTATATAGCAAGTATAATAAATATTAAAGGAAGAGTAATAAAAATATAATTTTGGTACACAAATAAACATATAAAGACCTATATATACAAATGCACTTCTAATCAAATAGTGATCACATAATGTGTTACTGAATTGCCCCTTTGAGATTCCGAGACTACAATTATATGCCATCCAAAACAACAACCTCCCGTATGATATCTAAGCATTCCGAATGACTCAACCACATGTGTTATCTATCTATAGATAAGACATTTGATGATACGCGAGTTTCAGTGATCATATGACCCGGGAATATTCGTTATACAGTATATACTACATAATAGAAACTAAATGGTTATTCTATAATAGTAAACCGTGGCAAAGGGGGAGGGGAGTTAGCGAAATGATTGAATGGCTGTACTGAAAGTTTAAAACCTATTGAGGTATGCTTGTAGAAATGTAGCGCACATGATTCTTAAATGGATAATGGGTTCTCAAATTAATCACCAAAAATTGATTACTACTGCATCTGATGACCATCGGTCATTCAGCTTAGCGGAATGAGTAACAGAATGATGCGAAGAGACAGTATTATAACCATGCATACCGCTTATATGCCTCGAGGTTATCACCATATTACCATCATCTGACAGTTAGCTTCGTAAAAATGCCAGTTCGGGACTCATCTATCGAAGACCGGACAATTCATAAGATTCCGCTAAGTTCTCATACTGACGATTGGTAGATTTTATAGCAATTGTTTTTTTTTTTTTTTAGATATACCACTTGCAATGCAATCGATTCTTGATATCGAACTTATTACTATATGGTGATCTTACGATGTTGAGATCCGCCTGGGAATTTGTGGGTAGCTACTTGATACGTTGTATTTTTGCGTCTTTGTAAGTTTTCGCTAGTGTCATTGCTCCGAATACTACGCCTACGTATATCCTATGACAAGAACTTTAATCGACAGGGCTACAGGGGTCTTATATGAGAAGCTACTCTAATTTTTAGATTTCATCATGCATTTAGACTAAAGAGTTTACGAATTACTACACCAGTCACTAACTATAACTAAAGATATTCGTTATTACCAACGAACTAGCGATCTTATAGATAAAGCTCAGTATTGTAATCATGTAACCTCAATGACCCCTGGTATGAAGCAAATGGCTTATGTTTCATACACATACTTTCGATACTGATATACTTACTTAACCTTCAAAGAATTACACCATTAAAAAGTTGATTAGTCTCATAATGAATGATACTGATATCATTCAATACACAATTGAGGAAACATAGAAATGTTATTCATTCATATCCCATATGTTAGGCCTAAAAGCTCTATGATATTCATCCTGCACGTAAAAATTGAAGTTATCACAAAATAAATATTAACCAAAAAACAACGTATAATGTTCCTAGTGAAGACAATAATAGGATTGTACTATGGAAGGCTGGGGTGAAGTAAGTATTATAAGACTCAGAAATTTCTAGAGAAACTACTAACTGATAAGATATCGCGGATTGCTGCAACAGCCTCTTCTTCAGTGATCGACAATTCGAAGATTACATCACTACAATTTGATAATCAACAGAATTTGCTTTGGTGTGGAGATTCAAAGGGAACCACAAGGTCATTCACACCTCAAACAAGCTCAATCCCATTACCTTATCCAACATTACAACTATCTCA
Source organism: Debaryomyces coudertii (assembly GCA_030564605.1). Classification (NCBI taxonomy): domain Eukaryota; kingdom Fungi; phylum Ascomycota; class Pichiomycetes; order Serinales; family Debaryomycetaceae; genus Debaryomyces; species Debaryomyces coudertii. The sequence continues at coordinate 56,043 of JAKTYF010000036.1, read as the reverse complement.
ATACTCGAAGTTTAGAACAAGTTTGGGACCTGCACCCGTGAAGCAACATTTAAACCATCAAAAAGGGATATTATCATTACTGCATACCTGTGTGAACTTTAATAATAGAAGAGGATTATCTCAATTATCATTAACAAGAGAACTGTTGAAAGAAGCTGACTTTAATAATTTATCATGTGCGACTTTCAATTCCAACACCAATAATGACTTGGTTATAGCAGGAGATTCTTTGTTTAAAGTGGATTTATTGAAACCGAACGCGGCTACCTCATTTAATCATGCGGGTAAAGTTACAATGATGGATAGTACATTAAAACATCTCACTCTTGGTAAGTCTAATGGTGAGATTGAAATCTTCGATCCAATGAGTAATCAAACTGTTAAATCGTTTTATGGGCATAATGGTCTACTCTCTGACATAGATGTACAAGGAAACTACGTAGCATCTTGTGGATATTCATTACGCCCAAGGCGAAATCAGGCGTCACAAAGCAGTTATATGATTGATCCTTTGGTGAATATTTATGATTTAAGAATGATGAGACCTTTACCTCCAATTCCATTTCCAGCGGGAGCGTCATTTGTGAGATTTCATCCAAAATTACCTAATATTATGATTATTGCATCTAGCTTAGGTCAACTACAATTTGTTGATATATATGATCAACAGAATGTTTATCTTTATCAGGCAGATTTAAGTAATATTAATGCATCCATTACTACAAATTCATCGAATACATATTTAGCGAATCTTGAAATTAGTGGTAATGGGGAATTTATTACGTTCAGTGATGGTTTTCAAAATTTGCATTTGTGGTCTTTTAAAGATAGTAACAGCAAGAATTTCATAAACTTTCCAAGTTATTTAGAACAACCAGATTTTGTGCCACCGTTTCAACAAAATCATATTGACGTAGATGACCTTGTGCCATTATCGTCAATTGGTATGCCTTATTATAAGGATTTATTATTATCGAATTACGCATCTGATTTACATTTTACTAAAGAACTACTGAAATTACCTACATATTTGGATCCCGAATTATCACAAGGCCAATACTCACAAGTCTATCCGTATAATAATTTGAAATATGGTAGAAGGAACTTACATAAAGATTATGAACCATTGAAAACGAATGTACCATCAAAGCAGAAATTTATTCCCAAGTTTATTAGCGAAAGAAATAGTAATGAACCGACATTTTACAATGAAGTTAGCAATATATTTGAATATAAAGCTTTGAATAAATTCAAGGTTCCTAATTGCTATTCCAGTTTGAAAATTCAATATTCAAAGTTTGGAGTCGAGGATTTTGATTTTAGCTTTTATAATAGAACGAAATATAGCGGCTTAGAGAATCACTTAGATAATTCGTATATCAATTCGTTGTTGCAGCTATATAAATATAGTCCAATTTTCCAGAATTTTATTATCAAACATTTATTAAAGGAATGGTTACCAAATGATTTATCGACAATTATCCAAAACAGAAATCCACAAGGATCTTCGATTCTCAATGAATTAGCATACATTTTTGATATGATGAATAAGTCTCAAGGTAAGAATTGTAAAATCTCCAATTTTTCAGGTGTCTTGAGTGAAAACCTGGAGGCAAAAATGCAAGAGCTAATCAATACTGATGATTGTAAAAATCTAAATGCATTTGAGATAAGAGCAATAATTGGCAAGTTTAATAAATTTTTATTATCTACATGTAATAATGATTTATTCAATCAATTTAATACTTCATTAAACGAAGTAGCGAATATAAATTATGAAATTGAAATTAAAAGTAATGGTTGCAACATCAACAATGTCAATTATAATAGCCAACTAACAGTTGATCTAATTAGCCCGCCTATCAATAAATCAAGCATTTTAATTTCCGCTAACTCAACGACAAAGAAAAATTTAAGTATTTTGAATTATCTTGATTTTTCTATGAATCAATTCAAAACAATTAAATGTCAACAATGTAACAATTCATTTCCTCATCTATTAGAAATAAGACAATCACTAGTTTGCTTACCACCCGTGTTACTGATAAATGTTAACTTCACGGGTCAGGAATTCAATGTAATTCAAAACTTTCCAGATTGGCTTGTTCCGGAGTTTTATACTTATACAATGAATAGTACGGTTAATTTTAAATCACAAAATATTGGTAATATATCAAATAAATATGAGTTATTGGGATATGTTTGCGAGATAAATCTAGGTTCTGAATTTTCTAAAGGAGAACATAACCTTGTTTCCTATATCAAAATCGAGTCACAATGGTATTTATTTAATGATTTCTTAGTAATGCCTATTCCTGAATCCGAAGTATTTGATTTATCTTACAATTGGAAAAAGCCTATTATAATCATGTATCAACTAGCTGATAACACGAAATTCTACAATTTCTATCAAGGATCGTTCTCTAAACTACCTGAATTAAATGATTCTATATTATACCGAGATCATTTTGCTGGGGAAATTAGGAATTCGGTTCAGCGGGAATATGAATTATTGACCAGGGAAGAAGCACCCAGTGCCGGCACTTTGATAGCAATTGATGCAGAATTTGTGACTTTAAAACCAGAAGAATTAGAAGTTCATTACGGTGGTGTAAAGAATCTAATTAAACCCAGGAATCTTTCGTTAGCAAGAATTTCTGTTCTAAGAGGTGATAATGGCCCGAAACAGGGTGTTCCATTCATCGATGATTATATTATACATACCTGTTTTATTGACGATTATTTAACAAGTTTTTCTGGTATTGAGCCTGGTGATCTAGATCCATCAAGTTCGTCTAAAACATTGACTACGTTACAAACTTCGTACAGAAAGTTATGGCTTTTATTGAATTTAGGATGTGTATTTGTTGGTCATGGATTACAAAATGATTTTAGATGTATTAATTTGCATGTTCCTAGAAATCAAATAAGAGATACTGCCGAGTTTTTTTATTTACCTGAATTCAAACGTAAGTTAAGTTTGAAATTTTTGGCTTATATTTTATTGAAGGAAAAGGTTCAAACAGGAAATCATGATTCAATTGAAGACGCTAATACGGCATTATTGTTATATAAAAAATACCTCGAGTTAACAGCAATTGGTGATTTTGAAGCCACCTTGCACAGAATATATATGGATGGCCAACAGTTTAGGTTCAGGGTACCTGACTCATAGCCTAATATTTACTTGTATATTAGATTAATTTAATAAAAAAGATTCAATCAAAACTGACAGATTCGTTTTCTCGTGACTATTATTTTTCTCAGCTAAACTTGAAAATTTAAAGCAGGTGGTCGACCGATAGTAAATGAAACAAGAAAATAGTTTGGTAATCATGTCATTGTCGAATACTACAGCTAGCACGAATAATACCAATGTACGTGGGAGACCAAAGGTGACTAGTGGCATGGTGCAACCAAATAAAAAACCACATTTCAAATTAAAAAGTCATAATAGGTCGTATTCACATAATAAGGTTTTGAATAAATTATCGACCTCTTCAACTCCGATGATACCAACAATGGGACCTAGACCAGATTTAAATCGATCAAAATCGACCGACGGACTAATCAGACCTACAAATAGACATGGTGCCTTGAAAAAAAATAGTCGATCATTTACTAAGTTGACAAGTCTACAACCTTTAACGAAGACCATACTGAATCAATCTATAAAATCTAACAAATCAACAAGCTCTCTAAAAGGATTAAATAATATACCTCATGCTAGTGGATTGAAAACTAGTGGTCGTAAAGGTAAAGCAATTTTAAGATTGAATGATAACGATAATGATAATAACGATTACGAAGACATGGAAAACGATAGCGGAGAAGAAGATAATAATAATAAAAACGAAAATGAGGAAAAAGTTTTACAATCTAAAAACTTTAAGCTGAATTATGAGAATAATGAAAAAGAACAATCCGGGAGACCATCAGATTCCTCTATAAATCGTTCACTGTCAGGACTTCCATCAGTGCAAAGTTCCAGCGATGACTTGGTGGCTACGAATAATTTATACGGCGGCTCATTACTACTTTCACAGTCAACAGGATTAACAAAAAAAATTAATCCGCCAGATAATCAAGGAATAAACCAAAGATTAGATCAGAATCAAGTTTATAATAATAATAACTCAGCTTCTCCAATATTGACACATAAAACAGCAGATGTACATGAATCATCAATGGGCTCCAATAATTCGGAGTCTGTGAGTGGAATTTCGTTCAAAGCTCATCCAATCGATAATGCAAATAAGTATCAAAATAATGTTGCCGAACCAGTAATAACTAATAAAAATGTAATTCAAGATAATTCGTATCAACCAAATCAAACAATCTTCAATAACTTACAAAGAAACAACTCTCAATATAATTCGAGTAAGACTTCTCAACAAACGAACTCGAATTCAAACAATGCACTTTCAAATGACCAATCATTACAATCGTATTTACAACAATCGCACCAGCCACAGCATAATATAGAAACAAGAACACAACAACGTTTATGGCTACAACGAGAAAATTCATTAATGGATGTAGTCAATGTTGATCCGAATAGATCAAATTTTTCAAGTTTGTCATTGAATAACATGATGTTTGCACATAATTATAACCAAAGTCACCAAAATATCAGAGAAATGCTGAACCAAACGACTGGTCCTGTGTCGCCTCTTAATGAAACCCCTACCAATGAAATGATACATAGCAATAATGTCAATACAATTACTGCAAATAATGTCCCCCAAATTGGGAATGATCATTCAAATAGTATAAATAACATAAATGGGTTACTCACAATGGTACAAAACAGCCATCAAAATTCTATTCAGTCAAGAACAGAGTTTGAGAGGTTGAATAGAGAATATCTAAATGTAAGAAGGCATCTAAATCCTATCGGTGAAAGTCTAAATAGAGTGGAAGAAATTATGAAAAATACAAAACAAATTAAGGTGGTTAAAAATAATAACCATAAGAAGACACAGTCGATGTCATCCATGAATTCAAACACGACCAATGCGAATACATTCAAGGAATTTTCTCCATCGTTCCAGGAGAAGGAACAAGAAATTAGTAGCACCTTGAATAAATTATGGCAAGAAGCATTAATATTAACTCTGTCTCTGGCATCATCATCCAACTCGATACGAGTAAATCCTCCACAGCCATCACAGCAACCGATACAAGCTCAGATACAGAGGTCTCACAACCCAAGGGTTCCCTCGTATGGGCAGAGTCCGTATAATAATTTGAGGTCACCGCAAACACCAACAACAAGAGCTGTGAAATTAGCGGCACAAGCACAGGCTGCGCAAGCAGCCAACACAAAAAGACTTAATGAACAGCATAATTAGAATTAGAATATATAACTGCGTATACATAAACAATAAACGTACGTTGTGTATTAAATGCTTATATGTACAAGATAAATATTTTACACGCATGATATAGAAACGAACTGAACTTTACTAACCTTGCCTTTGTTTATGCTTACCATTACTCTTACAGTAAACATATACTCTACCTTTTCTTCTAACCATGTAACAATCTTTACAGAATTTCTTAACGGAGGTTCTTACCTTGAATCCTCTAGCAGAGTTCAAAAGCAATGACGAATTATTTATAGCAGGAACCATCAATTTTGGAGTAGCATTAAACAACAATCTTCTTACAGTCGGACCAACCATTTGTCGTTTTATTATGGAAGTTAAAGCAAACATGATTTGTAGTTGTTGATACACGTTATCACTTCATGTTCCCGTCTAACAAAATTTTCATTTAGTACCAAAATTTGTGGATTACATAATCCACAATTTTTGAGAAATCCGAACGCTGGAAATCAAAATTCAACACGTAGGGACAAATCAAAAACTAGATTTGCTAATAAATACGACTTGACTAATCAATTGAAGTAAAACTGGAGATGTCAACTCAATCATATAAGAAACAGGATCCCTATTCCATTTCTTCAAATGGATTACCGGATAAAATGACGGTTTTCCAGGAATGTTTACAACAATTCAATGCTTCACCAGTCAATGCTAAGAAATGCCGTCAATTATTAGCTAAGTTATTAAGATTAATTTACCATGGTGAGCTGTTTCCATCACAAGAGTCAACTACGTTATTTTTTTCTATTTCGAAGTTATTTCAACATAAGGATTTATCGTTGAGACAATTAGTTTACTTAACTATCAAAGAGTTATCAGCAACCTCTCAAGATATTTTGATGGTAACTTCGTCGATTATGAAGGACATACAGAGTGGGGATTTGATTTATAAACCAAACGCAATTAGAACTTTATCCAAAGTTTTGGATCCATCTACTGTATCTGCGTCAGAAAGATTGTTCAAGAACTGTATTGTTGATAAAAACCCAACTGTTTCTTCAGCAGCCTTAATCTCCTCTTATAATTTGTTACCAATTGCAAAGGATGTTGTCAAAAGATTCACCAATGAAACTTTAGAAACAATTAATTCGTTTAAACAATTTCCATCAAACCAATTCCAGTTACACGAATACTATGGTAGCTCTACTACTAACCTACCATCCACATCATACATGTATCAATATCATGCTTTAGGTTTATTGTACCAATTGAGAAATCACGATAAAATGGCCTTGATGAAATTAATCACTTCATTAAGTGAAGGTTCTTCATTGAAAAATTCATTGTCAGTTATTCAATTAATAAGATATATTAACAAAATTTTGTCGGACGATGAATCATTATTACAACATTTATTACCTATATTGTCCGGGTTTTTAAAACATAAGTCTGATATGGTTGGATTAGAGGCATGTAAGACTTTAATTGGATTACAACATTTAATTAAGGATGATGATTTTATGAAGATTATCGATACCTTGCAAAAATTATTAAGTGTCCCAAGAACTGCTACTAGATTCGCTGCTATTAGGTTAATTAATAAAATTTCTATTAAGCATCCGGAGAAGATTATGGTAGTAAATTTAGAATTGGAAAACTTAATCAATGATTCAAATAGGTCAATCTCAACTTTGGCAATTACTACTTTATTAAAGACAATGGGTACCAGCACAGTCGAATCTACTACAGGTGGTGAAAATGTTGATCGATTAATCAGTAAGATGACTTCCTTAATGGAAGAAATTACAGAAGATTTTAAAATTGTCATAATTGAAGCTATTGAAAACTTGGCATTAAAATTCCCATCAAAACATAAAAAATTAGTAGCGTTCTTAACTGATTTATTAAGAGATGATGGCTCATTGGAATTGAAATCAAGTATTGTTGATGCTCTTTTCGATTTGATCAAATTTTTACCAGATATTAATGCAAAACAATTAATCTTAATGAATTTATGTGAATTTATTGAGGATTGTGAATTCACAGAATTATCAGTCCGTATTTTGCATTTATTGGGTGACGAAGGTCCAACAACAACAAACCCATCATATTATATCAGACATATTTACAACAGATTGGTTTTGGAAAATTCGATTGTTAGATCATCTGCTGTTATCTCCTTAGCTAAATTTGCAGTTGTGTGTGGAGGTGAGGTTTCCAGAAATATTCAAATTTTATTAAATAGGTGTTTGATTGATGTCGACGATGAAGTAAGAGACCGTGCTTCTATATCATTAAAGTTTATTGAAAATTCTAAGAAGGAATTATTAGTCACCGACTCCAAGTACAATTTATCTGTGTTAGAGAACAAATTAACAAATTATTTGAATGACGAATCAAATTTTAGCAAAAAGTTTGATATTAGTGAAATCCCTATTGTTTCAATAGAAGAACAAAGGTCTATTGAATACAACAACAAGATAAATAAATTGGAGTCTTCTAATACTTCTGAGGCAGCAGAGAAGGAAATTGGAAAGGGACAATCTTCCAAGAAAGACATTGATGGTAAGAATGTTGGTGATGATCCAGCTTCTAGCTTATTAAAGCAACAAGCATATGCTCAAGAATTGTCGACTGTTCCAGAGTTTGCCGATTATGGTAAATTATCAAAATCTACTTCAATACCAATCTATTTAACTGATAAAGAAAATGAATTTGTTGTTACGGTTGTAAAACATTTCTTCATCGAATCACAAAAGTTGGTTTTACAATATAACATTACAAACACGTTAACGCATTTGGTATTACAAGATGTTTCTGTTATTGCACAGCCAGATAATGAGTTATATCAGGAAGATTTTATTATATCCTTACAAGAATTAAGACCAGAACAAACTGGTAATGTTTATGTTTCATTCTCCGCTCCAAGCATTGACGACGAAGAATTAATTTCGGCCTTCGGTAATACGTTATCTTACACGAATAGAGAAATTATTGATGAGGAAGGTAATATTGATCAATCAGATGAAGGTTGGTCAGACGAATATCAAATCGAAGATTTGGAAATTTTGCCAGGTGATTTTATCAATCCATTATACAATTCCAACTTCACTTCAGTCTTCGATCAATTATCGTCCGAAGAATCTTTCGTTGTCAATTTGTCAAATGCAAAGACTTTGGAAAATGCAGTAATGAAATTAAAGACTAATTTAAACATGATGCCATTAGATGGATCTGATTATGTACCAAGTGATGCAACCTCACATGTATTGAAATTATTAGGAAAAGATTTGTGGGGTGGTAAAGTTGGTATTCTAATTAGATTGGCATTAGCAGGCGGTAAAGTTGTTGCCAAATTAGAAGTTAAATCAGAAACTGAAAATCTAACAAAAATTGTTGCTGAGGGTATTTCTTGATTTTAAAGAACGTTATTCATTTCCATTGTTAAGTAGATTTTAATATTATATTGATTTAATTATTGAAGTAGATTATGTAAATCTTTATACTCTTGCTAGATTTAACTGTATAATCTAAAATACGAATACTATATTACATTGTCATTACAGTTTCTGCAATTTAATTTGCTTGTATACCAACCCTCCCGAAAAGTAAACCAACAACGCTGCCAACAAAATAAAGAAAAAAATCCAAATAACTGCCAAATTATCCGCTTTTGCAGCTGTAGGACAAGCATGGTGTGATCTCACTTCAAATATGTAGCTACAATCATTAAAAGAACCCACGTACGAGACGGTCGCCTTAGCTAACATTTCCCTGTCGCAGGTGAACGTTAGTATTGTGGACTTTCTGAGCTTTTCACCAGTTACTTCATTGATCATGTTCTCACAGTATGATCCACCTGAATAGCTCAAAGTAATCTTTCTACCTCTCATCACTGGCTTAGTAGCATACTCTCCAATAGAGATGAATTTTCCCGTCTTTGAATCAATGTAATATCCTCCCACCGCTGATGAGTTGGTTATATCCTTAACCTCATCGTTTGCATCGTGAGACTTCTTGAAAGGACTTGAACATACACCAAGAGTAAAATTTAATCCTGAATCATATCCTTTAGACTGCCAAGGCATAGCTCGACCATCATTCCCTTTGGCTGATAAGCTACTCAAGTCAATATAATGATGTGATAATGGACTTAACACGGTACATGGTTCCAACTCAATTCCTGTGTTTGCTTTTTTATGCTCCCCCTTCTTTATTGCCTTCTCTTGGTTATTTGTATCTTTAAAACTATCAAAATGGCCCTTAGCATAATTATCGTTCAATGACAAATGTGTAACCGTATCAAAGAGATGAGCACCGTTTTCTGTTAGTGTGCCATTCCGTCCTGATTGTTTTAGCAAATATAACGCCAATGATACAACTAGAAATACTGCAAAAATTCCTAGTCTTTGATACAATCTAGACATTACTCACGTTAATATCTATCTTGTACTTGTATCTTGTAACTATTTGGTTATCTTACTCCTTGTTGTTTGTCTTCACAGATCTGCAATAACGATACTTGGATAGCAAACACGTGATTTGATAATCAACAACTTATTTCTTCAATGAATTATAGTGGAACAAATACAGAAGTCAAAATATTACATCTATTAGGTAGATTAGTATTAAGAAGATGGATACATGGGCAGATAATTCTGCTGGGATGGTGTCACTTACGTCACCAGAAGTGGGAATAAAAGGAGCATCCCATATATTGAATTATTCCGACCCGTTGTTAGCTAAAGTCATAACGGCCAAGAAGGAATTACAGGCAGAAGTCGAAACGAACATCGAAAATGAGGAATCCAGCGAAAAACCAATCGTGGAATTGATGGTAGCTGCATGCGATGGAGACTTGGTTACATTTGAAAGTGTTGCTAGACTGAGCCCGGAATTGATCAACACATTGTATCCCAGTGGGGATGCAGGCATATCCAGTTTAATCTACGCCATATGCTTTGATCAGTATGCTATTGCTGAGTCGATCTTAGCACACCACAATGGGGATCCTGATTTACATGATACACTTGTGAATAACTATACGCCATTGATGTGGGCAGTTTATTTCAACCAATTGGAAATGGTGAAGCTCTTGTTCAATCATCAAGCAGACCCACATTTATCGCCAAAAGACGATGAGAAAAGTGCCATAAGCTTAGTGACATTCGAGAAGACTGAAATATATGAGTATTTCAAAAACCACAACTTACTAAGATGTCAACAAACGGCACTGTTAGACGATAACGATTTCTATGAATCGGGCTTCCACCAACAAAATGATTCTATGGTCGATGACTTATCGCATCAGATTAAATTGCAGAGCATCACAGCCACAGCAGGTTATTTCGAAGAGGATACTCAGGAACCACAGGAGATATTTGACGAAGAATCGGAACTAGCTAACGATCCGTTGCTCACAACATTGAAAGAGTTTGATTATGAGAAATTATTACCAGATCAATATATTAAGTTCACTGACTCAGACATTCCGTCATTATTGGATTACATTTTTGATTTAAGAACAAAAAAGCTTTTATTTCAGCATGACACCAAGATACCAGCAGCGATTTTATTTCAATTGTTGAGATACTCATTTTTGAAAGTTAATAGTGTTGAATTATCCGAATTCTTATTTGATTGCTTTATTGCGAGATTAAGGTCGGTTACTAACACGAAGTCAGGGGTTTTTAATATGGCGACTGCGGACGATAATTCAAACTCGACTGGTTCTGGCGATATTGTACTTTTAAGTTATTGGCTATCAGTTATACAATTTCTTCATTTTTATTTAAGTAAGAGTGACTTTTATTCTAAATTCCCAAAATTCTTGCAAGAATCAATTAATGTGGTTCAATCATTGATCGCCACATTATCATTTTCAATCAACTCAAGATTGAATTTATTGATTGATGATTGTTTATTAGACTTCACTAGTCTAGTTGATGTTTCTAATGTATTATACGCAAAAGATTGGAATTTTTTTAAGAGTAAGCGTAAATTCCATCCAAGTACATACGAAGATATTTTTGATATGTTATACCCGCCGTCTCAAACCGAATTAATGAAACCCTCTCCAATCAAATATATCCAAGTGTTAAATGCTTTGGATTACGTATTGAAGTTGCATCAAGTTAATTCATTGATCAAATTCCAAACTTTTTCAGAAGTATTCTATTACATCAACTCAGTCATTTTCAATAGAATCATTTCACAATCGAAGTATTGTACTAGATCAAAGGCGATTCAAATCAGATTGAATATTTCTACATTGGAAGACTGGTTGAGATCCCATAACTACAAGAACTATAAACCGGATAAGACGGGACAAATTTCAAGGTTGTTAGGTCCTGATTACCACCTGATACAATTAAATAATCTTTTAGAAGAAACAAATGACATTAAGAATCCGCATTCGTTATCGTTCTATTATAATTCTTTATACCATGTGGGGAAGATTCAATTGCAGCCAACCATTGAATTATTGCAGTGGCTTCAATGTATGTCGCTGTTGACCGATGAAGAGAGTTTGGTTATTACCATCAACCAGTTTGATTATTTAAACTATTATCAATTATTCAAAATTATGCACAAATTATACAAATACGAGGTTAATGAGCTGAAGCTTCCCAAAACTTTAACAAATTTGGTTAAGAATCTACAGAATCAAAAGGGCGAGTCTCAAGTATCGCAGAATAACTTACATTATATGACACAAACCAATTTCCTACTGAAAGAAATATACATTTATCTAAATCCGAATTACGTGTTTGGAGTCGCTTTGCCAAATTTGAACGAACAAATCAACAGCTACGGATCGGGAATAGGTGGTGTCAGAACATTAAGGGCGAAGAAGTACCAACCGTCATTACCGTTGGCAATTATGGACGATGTGGATGAAATTTTGACTCAAAATAAGAATGACATCAACGATACCTACGACTACGAACACGACAACGAAACTTCTGGTGATGATGGTGACGATGAAGATGAATCCGAACGCCGCACCAACCAAAAACTCACTGACCAAAAATCTTCAAATTTCAAAGGTGATGAACTTTTCAAAGAAGTGCAACTTCCTAGCTCGCTTGCACATAAAAATTGGGGCGATGACGACATTGAATCCAATCCTTGGTAATAAAAATTCTTCCGGATGTATACTAATTTATATAGATCGTAGTAAATATAGGCAAATGTTTAATAAATTCGACCATCGATTCTGAAATATGATTAGATAACTTAACAAATATGTCTATTTAAACCTAGACCCTACATCGGATAACCTTTAATGCATTCTACTTGTGAAAGAATGCATGGCCTGGGAGGCCAAGACATACAATAACGTTTTGTACATAATAATTTGAGACTTAGCCATCTTTTAATGGGCTAGATAGAAAAAAAAAAAAATAAATAAGTTATGATCGTGTACCTGAAAAATTGTTTACATTCCGTGAACAATAGACCTAAGTTCTGTTACACATGGATTTAATTTGCCGTGTATTATTGTATTGTATTGACAATTGTGATTTAAAACATGTAGATTAACAATACCCGATAATAGATGGTGTATTAGTAAATAAGTATCCTCGAATATATAGTGAGTGAAAAAGATGTATTTTATTTTATAAGAAAGAACACAACAGAAAACTAGAGGAAAATCTGGAAATGTTATTAGTTAATCGTTTAATTCTGTTCTGCGCTTTATTTCAACTTGCAGCATTTGCCTTAGCGAGTGATGGTTTTGTTAAAGTAGATTTTGACGTTTACAAGGGGTTGAACTTATCAGCTGCTTTAGGAAGCTACATGCAAAATTTGATTCCCAGAAAAAATGGACATGGTTCGTATGATGTGTCATTGGTTAACGAGAAGTTATTTTATGTCTCGAAATTGAAAATCGGGACCCCACAAAGTGAAGTTAGTGTGTTATTGGACACCGGATCATCAGACTTATGGGTCATGTCAACCAAGAACCCACAATGCCAAGATAATGGTGGTTCTATTGATTGTAAAAGATACGGTACTTATAATGAATCTGCTTCATATACTTTCCACGACAACAAAACTGACTTCTCGATCCAATATGTCGATCAATCATACGCCAAAGGTACCTGGGGTACTGATATTGTTGCGTTGAGCGACGCCTTAAAATTAGAAAATGCCAGTTTTGCCGTTGCTGACAATTCCGATTCTGATATCGGTGTCTTCGGTATTGGCTTCAAGGGTTTAGAAAGTAACCCAGAACAATACTCAAACTTGCCTATTACAATGAAGAAACAAGGCTTCATCAATAAGATTGCGTATTCGTTGTACTTAACTTCGGCCGAATCTGAGTCAGGTTCAATTTTGTTCGGTGCTGTTGACCATGCGAAGTACGAAGGCGAATTAACCACCATCGACATTAGCAAAACCCAAGGCCGTTACGGGTATTTACAGATTCCATTAAGTTCTGTTTCTGTCAATCGCTCAAGTGGTGAAAGCCAAACTTCCGGCAGTATAGTTCCTTCTACTGGCTCCGGTATCAGATCCTTCAATAATTCTGGCCCTCAACCTATTGATACCAACAATTCACAAGCATTATTGGACTCTGGAACTACTTTAAGTTATTTGCAATCTTCGTTGGTTGAGCAAATTGTCAATCAAATAGATGAAAACGCTACTTTCAGTCAACTGTCCGGTGGTTACGCTGTCTCATGTTCTTTAAGACAACCAGGTAATAGCATTTCTTTTAGATTCAATAATGAAAAGGACATTAAGGTTCCGCTTTCAGACCTTATTATGCAAACTGGCCAAAATCCTCACACTGGTAAGGGTATTTGTTTATTTGGTATTTTACCTAGTGAACAAATTATTCTTGGTGACAATTTCTTGAGATCGTCGTACTCTGTGTTCAACTTGGATGACAAAACCATCTCTATTGCTCAACTCAAGCAAACTTATGACGAAGAAATCGAAGTGATCAATTGATCAAATTTTCATACTTAGAATACCCATATAATTTGTTTTATTAGAATCGTCATATTCACTAACAAAGTGTCGCATTAGACAAAATACACAAACTTTACTTTATACCAATTGTTGAAGATATCTCATATTTGATTGTGTGCATGCATCGTAGTTAAAACGATCTTATTCTAGTATTGGTGACTTAGTTTTATCAGGTGCATATTAGTTTAGAAGTAATCGTTCTTAGAGGATATAATTTGCTTTCAGTATGGTTTATTTTTGAAATGAGGATATAATGGCGTATATACTTATACGTACGTTCAATAAAACAACGTCTACTATTAACCAGAGTTTCGCACACCATCCTACAATACTTGATTGTATCATTCTAAAAATCCAAAAGGAATGTGTCGATTTACAGTTTGTTCAATAGTTTATGCTTCAATTAAAATATCCAATAGAAATTCAATGTACAAGTATTGCTCCTCATATATACAACGGTAAGTAGGCTCTATTTCATCTTAGCTAAGAAGTTATTGTTATTAATTTTGGCTGTGTTGGCTTTAGTTATTTGCTTTCTTCTCCATTTCATTAAATCTGTTTCTTTCAATACCTGGTCTAACTTTTCTTTGTCAAGACAATCCCACAACCATTCCGGATATTCGTGATCTTCTAATGCAACTGGCTCATCTCCACTTTTCTTCATCTTCAAGTTCAATACTGTACCAGCTTTACAAGATGATTTGACATCGTTGCCTTTCAATATGCTTGTTGTCATGAATGTTCTTGCTTTACATGTCATTAGTCTGGACGGTGTCCTCACTATTTTACTCAACATATTATTCCCTAATTAAGATTCTAAATTCCAAAGGGTGTTCGATACATGAATAGTTATACAATAATTCTCTTCACTTAACAAGTGAAAAATTACCCGGTCGGTAAATGTCGTATTAAATATAAAAAAAAAAAATCGACAAATGTCGCTGAATTCGACAACGAGCAATACAGCCATATTTGAAAAAAAAAAAGTCAGTTTATAGTAGGTGAATTTTTCATTTACTTATTATATAACTAGTAAATATGCCTCCAAAGAAGAAGGTTGTTCAAGAAAAGCCAATTTTATTGGGTAGACCAGGTAATAACTTAAAATCTGGTATTGTTGGTTTAGCCAATGTCGGTAAATCCACATTTTTTCAGGCCATTACCAAATGTCCATTAGGTAACCCAGCTAATTATCCTTTTGCTACCATTGAACCTGAAGAGGCTAGAGTTATCGTTCCGTCACCAAGGTTTAATAAGCTATGTGAAATCTACAAGCCAAAGAGCGAAGTTCCAGCTTACATGACTATTTATGATATTGCAGGTTTGACCAAAGGTGCCCATGCCGGAGAGGGATTAGGTAATAATTTCTTAGCCAATATTAGAGCTGTTGATGCCATTTTCCAAGTTGTTCGTTGTTTCGAAGATGCTGATATCATTCATATTAACGATGAAGTTAACCCAGCAGCTGATTTGGAAATCGTTCACGATGAATTAAGATTGAAGGATATCGAATTCGCTAAGAAACACTTAGAAGGTGTCGAGAAGATCACCAAGAGAGGTGGTCAATCCTTGGAAGTCAAGCAAAAGAAAGAAGAAGGTGAGTTGGTGAAGAGAATCATACAATTATTGGAAGATGGTGGAAGAGTTGCGAATCAAAAATGGACCACTAAGGAAGTTGAAGTCATTAACACCATGTTCTTATTGACTGCCAAGCCAACTATTTACATGGTCAACTTGTCTGAAAGAGACTACGTCAGAAAGAAGAATAAGCATTTGTTAAAGATCAAGGAATGGGTGGATATCCACTCCCCTGGTGATATGATTGTCCCAATTTCTGTTTCGCTAGAAGAGAAATTAGCGGCCATGGGAAGCGATGAAGAAAGAAATGCTTATTGTACAGAATTAGGTGCACAATCTGCTTTGCCAAAGATTATTGTTTCCATGAGACAAAAGTTGGACTTGATTTCCTTCTTCACAGGTGGCCCAGATGAAGTTAGAGAATGGACTATTAGAAGATTTTACACTGCACCACAAGCTGCTGGTACCATTCATACTGATTTGGAAAGAACTTTCATTTTGGCTCAAGTTATTAAGTACAATGATTTAATTGAATACGGTGACGAAAAGAGTGTTCAAGCTGGAGGTAAATTATTACAAAAAGGTAAAGATTACTTTGTTGAAGATGGTGATATTATATTCGTTAAAGCCGCTGATGGTAAAGCTCGTTAAGTACCTATATATGTAGTTTAATAAATGTGTAGTCTGGCTGCAATTATTACATGCATATAATGACACGTGCGTATTTCAACTTTCATAAATTAAAAAACAACTGAGTTTAATCAGTAGTAAGATGTTGTGAATCCAGGAAATATTAGTCAAATAATCGTAGATGGTAGAAAATAATAACAAAAAAGTCCAAAAAAAAAATGAGGTTTTCAATTAGAAGATTATCGATGTATATTACTACAACTTTTGGGTTGTTGTTTATATACTTGTTTGTGAATTTTTCGAATTTCAAGGTACGATATAACGATTATATCGTCAATAATTCATTTTCGGATAAATATTTCAAACAAAGTGATGGTCTAACTAGAAGCAGTATCCATTATACAAAATATGAGTTCTCTTTGACGGAAGACTTTTCCAAAATGCATGATATGGCCGCGTTCAAGCAAAAAACGCTTTCGGATAAGTGCAAGATATTTTTTGATTTTTTTGATAAAACAGAACCGGATTGGAAGCTCCGTACGTTTGACGATGCAACATTCGACAAGAACATTATCAACAAAAAGCTGTATTTTAAGGACGAGTTTCAAAAGCTATATCATAGGAAAAAGTCCCTTGCGGATCTACAGCCGAGGGACGTTACACGGAAGGAAAATGATACTATTAACAACGCATTTTTGAAAAGACTAGAAGAAACTAAAGTAACAGAGAATTTGATGGCTGATTCCACTACCCTATTGCGCATATATGGTCAGTGTTTTATAAATGATCCTGAGCTAGGGAATAATGAAGAACATGAGAAAACATTTAATAAATATTCCAGAAAGATGTTCCCATTCTTAACTAACAAATTACCTGTTTTCGAAGGAGTTAATGATACAGTTATTCAGAATCGTTTCCCGATGTTTCAAAGAGGTTATAATGACGAAAATAGTGAATTTGACGGAAAAAATGTGATAGATTTCATAAAGCGCTCGAGTAATGGGAAGGGAATAGTGATATCGGCTACTTCTTCCCATGTTCGAGATTTAATCAAGTTGATACAGTTGTTAAGAGCAATGAATAATGAATTACCAATCCAAATTGTTTACAAGGGCGATTTGAATAAAAGAGGCAAATCAAATATCATACATGCAGCAAAAAATGATGTAAAGGATATGATTGACCCAAAAAATAAAGCCACTAATAATCCAAATTCAATCGAAGCTAAAATCTTTAATTACATTAAGAAATATGGATCTAAATTCCCCGAACAAGATCTATGGTTTGTCAATATTCAGGAAACTATAAAGCGAAACTATAAATATTCATTCCCTGGTTACGCAAATAAAATATTGGCATTACTATTTACTTCATTTCAAGAAGTTCTTCTTATGGATGCCGATACAATACCATTGGTCTCACCAGAAGAATTCTTCCAAAGTAGACAATACATAGAAAGTTCGACCATGTTTTTCAAGGATAGATCTATAAGAGATTTAAATAATTTTCTTGAAACAAACTACTTTACAAAATTATGCCCTACCAATACAAAGTCGATAGACTCGTTATTTGACGTTAAACCAATCACAAATCATACTTTGATGAATCCATATATGGTAGGGTATCGACATTATCAGGAAGCAGGTATTGTTGCCATTGATAAGTCTAAACACTTTCTTGGCATACTTATGATGTTTCCATTGGCAATTTGGAAAGAGCCTGTCAGGTCGTCCATTTGGGGTGAGAAGGAGATGTATTGGATAGGTTTGTCAATTGCCGGAGATGAAGATTACCAGTTCAATGAATATTCTGCTGCGAGTATAGGAGAAATTTCAAGTGACCGCAAGTATAGACATTATCCAGATTCAGAAACAAAAGAACTTTGTTCTAGTCATCCAGGCCATATTAACAAAATTGGAAAATTACTTTGGATCAACTCGGGTTTCAAATATTGCAAGAAAAATGCTCATTTTAGAGATAGAAACAAGTTTCCGTTTGATACTTTTCTGAATGAAGAATTGGAAAGTCTATATGAAAATCCTTTGAAAATAAAACATGGTATAGTGCCACCTGATCTACCAATTTTGAGACAACCAGGAAGCCCTATAGATTTGTCGAATGAGAATTTAATCAAAGAAAGTTGGAAGGCAAGGTCAAAAGATTTAGATGAAGTCGATGAGAAGGAGTCAGCCAAAACGAAACAAAAGGCAAATAGTAACCCACAAAAAGGCTGGAATAAAAATTCTATTTGTTCGGGTTATCAATATTGTGCCTACGATGTAATTGATAGACACCCACACAATGAAGGCTTGTTGGAGAAAGGGGATTTATTTGAATTTAGTGATGATTTGACATCAGACTACGATTATTTAGGTAATATTTGGGTTAATGGGAGAACAAGATCTCTGGTTTAAATTTATACGATCAAAATAAAGATAGATAATTATATATGGATGCATCAATATTATTTAATGACATGGAAATAATTGAATGGGTTACTATAGTTTCAAATAAGCTTAATTATTAACTTCCCTTTTATCACTATCTGTTGATAAGTCTCCACTAAAAATTCGACTTTCCTTTAAACCTCTTATTTTTCTTCGGTTTTCAAATCGGTTATAGAGGATCTAGTTTCCCAATATGTAAAGACATCTTCAGGCTTGGTTCGAGAAAAATATAATAAGAAAACTCTTCGAAAATTGGATTGAAGTATCTGTTTCCATGGAGATATTGAAGGATTTTTATATTAAATGAATAGATATGTTCGCACACTTCGACATACCATGGGTGTAATTCAAAGAATTCTTCAATACTATTACTAACACTATCAGAATTTCAAATAGTTTTTAATTTTAAAGATATTTCGAATGGAACATTATCATATAGGATTTCAGTTTATGGTGACGAATGATGTGAAGTAAATTCGTCACTAAGCCAATGAAATCCATGGGCTATACTTACCGAATCTATCGAAGAATCTGGTAACGGATATTATATGAAGGCCCTTTAAATGTTTTAATCTGAGTAAGATTTTTATGAAATGATTATAACATACCTTTAAAGGCTCAACCACTATTAACAGACTTTTCCATTTCCAACAACAATTGTGTAAGCTTCTCCGCTCTGACAACAAGCTCCAAAATTATCATTTTAATTTTGATGTTTTATTCCGTCATCATCAATTGATCCCAGTCCTAAAACCATCAAAAATGGATCAACAATTTCTGATAGAAAATACAGGGAATGATTTAAATCAATTAATGGCAATTTGTGACAGGAATATTTGAATTAATTTAGTCCAGGTCACTTTCAAGTCATGTTTCTGTTGAAATCTGCAAATATACAAGTAGTATCTAAAGAAGTGATTCATGGCATATAAATAATAAATAAATGTATTAGTAAGTTCATAAAAATATATCGTAAGTGTAGTTCATTATAATGTTAAACAATTGAATTATTCAATTCAATTCTAAAGTCATTATTTTTTAAATCGATATTTTGTTCTTGACAAAATTGATTTATTGTATATGTATTAATTGGATCACTTAAATAAGTGAATGCGTCTCTTAGCGATTGCAAAATAATTAGTTTATCGCCTGAATTAGTGAATAAAAATTCCAAGAAATAAAAGTTTACTAAGTCTGTAATTTTACCTTGATCGATAATTTTATTAGTCAAAATACTCAACTTATCAATGGATTTGGTAATTGATAAGAACTTAATGATTTTGTTGAGGTTATCAATAGAAGCATTCGTAAAATGAATCAATTTCATAAACTTCAATGATTTTTGAAAATTATTAACCAATGATAATTGTGATGCGTTTAACGAGTCATTAATTGCAGCAGCTTTAATGTAGTTGTTCATCATGGAACTGAACAATGAATTACGGTTGAATCTTTTGTTTTGCTGAAATAAATCGTTCATCTCTTCAAGATTGTTGGCTCTCATCAAACTGATAGCTAACTCGTCAGAGTTACTGAAAAATTTTAATTCGACCGATTGCAATTCACCATTCAAAGTTTTCATGAATTCAACAAATTCAATCAAGTTTTTAGTTTCCAAGCTTTTGTTGACAATTGGTTTAAATTTTTGCAAGATTAAATTGAAAGATCCATTCACTGTATAATATTTGATAAGTAAATTAATTAGGTTAGCGTTGTTCAATAGGATTTTGTTAGATTCAGGATTATTAAAATAACACTTGAAAATCTTATTAAACTCATTAAATTTCTTCAACGCAATAAATGCTTCTAAAATGGATTCTATTATTTCAATCTCAATTGAATTATTCAAATTTAATTTATCAATTGGATAACCCGATTCAATAATAATATTAATTTGGTTATAATTGTTATTTCTGGTTAAGTATTTGAAATATTCATTAATCCATTCTTTTCGTTCATTAATCTGAATTAGGTATTCAAAATTTTCGTTGACAATCCTACCCAAGTATTGATTTGATGATTTATTCATAAACTGCATAAATGCCGTCAATGAATTATTGTTTATGATGGAAGGATTATTTAACATGACCTTCAATAATTCAATATTGACCTTTTCGTTATTTATTCTGATTAATGAATTCAATATAGTACTCTTCTCGTGTGTTTCAAACGTCAGTTGCAATATTCTATCTACAAATTCATGGATTCTTATACATGTATCCTTTTCCAAGACTGACAAAACGAAATTTTGGTTGATTATGACTTGCCAAGTAGAATATGTAAATCTATGGCCATTATTAAATAAATCAATAAATCTTCTCATTCCAACATTATAATTGACATTCAATAAAAATGCTAAATTTAGGTCGTAATCAAATTCTACTTCATTCCCTTCATGTATTGAGGAGTAAGAAGAAGATAACTCGATATCGTAAATTGAACATGCATCAATGATATCATTAGTAACTTTAAAATTTGGGATTGCCATATAATAATTCATTGATTCGATGTAGCTTAATCTTAATGAATCCTTGAAATCAATAACTTCAGGACTCAACGGAATATAATGGTTTTCAGTATTCTCAAATTCATTTATCAACAAAGATTGAAAATGTAAAATCTTGAATAACATAGGTTCACTAATTTTTTCAATTCCTAATTTAATGTATTGAATCAAAAATTTGGAAACTTGCAGTACTCCATAAATGTTATCGGATTGTAAGTCAAAATCTGAAAAAGCCTTATTAACCGTCAACGAATTAAGCAATAATTTAGCGACATATTCGTATTTATTACTTTGCAATAATAAATAGTTAATGAACTCAGAAATGTAATTGTTTAATAATTGTGAATTTTTCTCGTAGTGTATTCCTTGGCTCTCTATCAAGTTTCCCATCAATTCATAATAATAAGCATTGAACCCATTGCCTGTTGCACCATTATATAAGTAACAATTGAGTTTCTTAAAAACATTCCAATCTTGAATTAAATGGTTCTTCAATAAAACCTCTTTAATAATTTGGAATACTTTTTCATGATCACCTAAATCGATACTTATCGATAACAAATATTCTCGACAGTTGAACATCTTGTTATTCAAAACTAAGGAAATAGAATCAATTTCCAGTGGAGCATGATAATCTTTCCTTATAGCAAGATAGTTGTATAATTTCCACATTATTTTGTAGTATGTAACCTGTAACTTGGAAACTTCCTCCATCTTATCAGACGAAGTTTTAGCCAAGTCACACTTTTCAGTTTCGAGAATGTGATATTGATTGACAAATTGATTGATCATATTGTTATACAAATTGACCGATAATTCAGGAATATAAGAAAGTTCATTAAATCTCATTAGCAAATTGTAAGACTTATTCAAGTTATCACGGCTATAATCTTGACTCATAATTGAATCCAAATAAATTGATAAAAGGTTCGAAATTTGATTTTTCGTGATAGATGGGGACTTGAATGATTGTAACGAATTCTTATAATCTATTAAAATATCATCCAAAAATTTAGTTGCCAATGGGAAATTTTCTGATTTAACTAACGACTGTATTAAAGTAGAATAAACATCGTATTCATATGAGATCATGTCTCCAGTAATTTGCGTATTTGTCTTATAATTTTCATAAACTGTGAAAATAAAATCATAAAACTCTTGCTTCAGTTGGAAAAGTTCTAGCTTCCAGAAATATTTTGACAACCCAATTAAGCCAACGTAATAACTGCCTGAATCAGAATTATATCCTTTAATCAAACTCAAAATTTTAAAAAATAATTTCTTCTTGATTAAGTTCGAGTGGACATTCAATACAGTAAACAATTGTGGCAAAACCATCGATAAGTTCAAGCTCTCTACTTTGCTTATGGACAAAAACAAATCAATTCCTATTTGGGAGTATTCCTGGCTCTTAATGTAAGACTCATTGTAAACTGATTGAGGACAATCTAACTTATTTCCTAATCTTATCGTTTGCACGCTGCCTCTGAATAATTCATTTAGTACAATTTCATATGTTTGTTTGTTTGGTTTTACTTGGTCATTTGAAGCCATTAAAATATCTTGATATACCGTCAATAGGTTAGTTAAGCGAGACTCTATATTTTCGAAGCTTTCGACATCATTATCCAAGCTTCTTTCTACTATGGAATTCAACACTATGTTATACAAGTGAATTGACGGCAATTGTAAATTATTTCTTTTTAATGATTGGTATAATGGATATATCAAATTCAATTCTGTGGCGTTTTGTTTGGCATAGATGGCTTCGATATTGGAAATTTGAGTTTTTAAGAAATCAGATTCAAAATTCTCCTCTTCGTTATTCCCGCTTATTTCCTCATAGGTTGCTGTATTTATCTGTTGATGATTAAAGTTCCTTATTGCAACAGTTGAAAATTTTCGGGTAGTATTAACAGAAAATTTAGGTCTTATTATAGACAATGTTGATAAAAAGTCCCTTGATACTGCCTTCAAGTAGATAATGTTATTGTATATATCCTGATTCGCTTGCAGTATAATAAACCTGGTAAAATTATCAAATAGCCGGTACTGCGAATTGCCGTTGGCAAGTTGATCGTAGTCATATTTTAGACTATTTGTATGTTGTTTGCTCTTATTATTGTCACTATCATGATTAAATATTGTAAAATACAATCCATAATGGCCGGCATCTATACCTAGGAAGTTCTTCGATGCAGTTGAAGGATGTGGATCCTCGTTGAACCATTTTGAGTTATAGAATTGATGAAATTGATTTACCGTGTTGTTATTCTTTAAATAAGGGTAGGAACTTTGAAAAAATTGTATCTTCTCACTGTACTTCACCAGTTTAACAAAATTGCAGAATACCATCTTTAATTAATCATTATAATCCTTAATATCTTAAGAATAATTATGTGATCTTTCATATATATTTTTTTTTGATCGCTAAATTTTTTTTTTTTAAATATTATACCTGTCGGAATTATTCGGATATAATAAAATGCCGGGGAAAAAGTAATATTTACAATCAGTCACAATAAATCTATATAAATATATTTAAATGATTAATATAATTGGGGGTATTAGAGTATTACATTATTTATCTATTAAGGATAATTTGAGTATCTGTTCTAAGTCGTCATTGTTTGCTGGTTGAGTTTCAGTTGATTTTGAAAGTTCAATCGCCAATTTGAACTGAGCGTCTTCATCATCAATACTTTCGGAGTTAGAATCATTGGTATTTTGAAAGCTCTCACTTAATGCTATGGCCATTGAAAGCTCATCATCTTTATCATCAAAGTGATTTCCATTATATTTCGCAAAAAGTAATTCTCTTCTGCGCTTTGATTCTTGTAGATCTTCGTAATCATCTATTTCGTCCTTAATATTTTGATGCACAACTTGTTTGTTAGAGTGTCCCAAATTCAATTTTTTCTTAGTAGTAATAGTCGTTTGTTGTTTTGGATCACCAAATTGGAAGTACTGAATACTATCACCACATATGATAATACCGTTGGACGACGAAGGATCATCATTCAACTGAATGTCTTTGATCGGAATAGTATGATGATACATATGACTTAATCTCTTTGGAAACTTAATAGAGCACTCTCTAATGAAATCACCTGTAAATATATTATATAAGTTCGTAAAGCCGTTGTACCCTCCTATCGCTATCACAGAGCTATTTAATGCAATCGATGTAGTATAAGTACGATCATTAGGTATAGCAGGATGATACTTGTTATAAATAGGTATAATTGTGCACTGTGGGATTATCTGGGTTGCAGGATCCCTTATATTCCACACTATCACTGTGTCATCATCTAAAATATTCGCACACATCAACCCGTCACTACCTGCAATTTCTGGGTCTCTATTCCGCAATTTATTGAATGGAACTGTTTGAAACTTGCTTTCAATGACATTTACATCGTCTGGAATTATAACCTCTTTAAGCCTTGCATTCCTTGGTGTTTTAAAATTTACTACCTTGATTGCTGTTTTATAACAAATTACAATGTTGGAATCTCCGTAATCAACATCCATGAAACAGTCGTCAAATTCATCGATAGACATACCAAAGTCAAAGCTAACTACTTCAAATGTTCGAATATCAACTATATGTATCTTTTGTTTTCCTTGTGCTATAATGTACTTTGTGAAATCTGATTTCACAGTAATTATAGGTTCATTTAGTTCTAGTTTCTTGAGTAATTTCCCATTTAAATTCCAACATTTCACACTGCCATTGATTGATGAGGAAATGCAATCGATGTTTTCTTTACGTTTATCGAACTGATCATTCAAACAACAACTGGTTATAGTATCATTCCGAGAACCCTGTTCATCATCAAATTTTATAAGAGATGACCGATTTGAACCTGAAGAAGTGGACGTTATCAAGTTCTTTAAATACAACTCACCATTCAACTTTCCAACGAATAAATATGTCCAGTTGAGTGCATAGTTTGTTATTTGTGTTAATAAATGATTTCCAGGGATAAACGTTTGGTTCTTACCGTTATTCAAGTTACACATTGAAATATCACCACTTATCCTTGCAAATGTCAATAGTTTGTCTTGCGTAAAACTAGTCAAAGCAAAGTCCACTAATCCATATTCGTTATTTAATAGTTGATAGTTTTTGTGTGTCGCTATGGCTTTCTTCCATTTCTTGTATATCTTTAATCGATACAAATATTCCAGTATCCAATGCTTCGAGTTACTTACACTTGGAAACGTCAGCCCAGTACCAAACTTCATTCCGAATGACTTGATCCATGTAGATTTATCCAGCACTGCATGGTTCCAGTGTCTACAAACCAATCTAATGGAACATAACTGTATGGGATCTAAATTCGAAAACACCTGGATCAATATTTCATTAGGCAAATCATTGATTGTGACAAAATCCAACGACGTATCTGGCTGTGGAACATGGTTTATCGTATTTCCTAACTCATCTACTTCTATTCTATCCTTTTGTTCCATCACTGGTGAAGCACTTGATGTAAACCTAGGTACGGTTTTTTTGTTAGATGCAACTAATATATAAAATAATGGCAAACGGTTTTTAGCGAGCAATCTCATGTTTGCACTTCTTACCAAAAGAGGAAATCTATAAAATTTATCTACCTTTCTCTCCGTGTACATTTTGACTAACCATGTACATTTATGTTAATATCCAGGGCCATTCGAAGGGTAATAGTCTATTTGTGTCTTCATAACTACAAAAAATTATATATTCCTAATGAGGTTTCTTCATCATACGTTCTTGAGAGATACATATTGGACATTAGACACATAATCCATTGTAAACATTTTCCAAGATTTCGAAAGATAGCACACAAGTGTCTTCGGAAAGTCGATACTTCAATGCTGACTACTTTTAAAATCTTGCAACAAACTCTCACTGGTGTATAGTACCCGTGGTGTGTATTTCTCGGTTTCAGAAGTGTTGAAGAAAATAAGAAAAAAAAATGATCCGCTTTGAAAATTATAGAGTCCTAAGTTATATTGGAAATCTGTTAGTAAAAGACTGTTCTTGGTAGACTCTGTCCGTTTTGAAAAATTTTTTTGCAGTAATTAACCCATATTAATGCCGGGAAAGTCTGGTAAATCCCGGAAGTTACACAAACATAATTTTTCATTACAGACGAAAAGTTCGACCAATACACTTATTACCGAGTCTTGAAACTTCTCCATATTCCAAAGTAGTTATTTGATTCAAACAAGGATATTTCTTTGCCATGTCGTCTGACGAAGTATCTGGAGAAACATTGATACAAGAAGATATCAAGCAGATTATATTGAGAATCAAGCTCCCTGCTTGTATTTCCAATGAAGAAGACTTAGAAATTCCGTCATTG
The DNA here is from genome assembly GCA_030564605.1 of Debaryomyces coudertii. Classification (NCBI taxonomy): domain Eukaryota; kingdom Fungi; phylum Ascomycota; class Pichiomycetes; order Serinales; family Debaryomycetaceae; genus Debaryomyces; species Debaryomyces coudertii. The sequence continues at coordinate 29,210 of JAKTYF010000036.1, read as the reverse complement.
TTAAATGAAACATTAGCCGATATAAAGGAATCCTTAAACCTTTCACCAGCTACACAGAACTTGACAAATTTTAATGTTTTTTACAAAGGTATAAACATAAGTGAAACCTTTGATGATTTGGTTCCATTGAAAGTCATTTTCGCAGAACTAGGCGTTGGTGAAGTCGATCACTTAAACTTGGTATTGAAGGAAAGACCTTATAATTTGGCAGCTATTTACGACCACTTGAATAAGTTTAGAGAGGCTATTGGGTTACATTTCATTGATAAATACAACTCTGAACTTGGCGTTTTGAGCGGTGTGTCCAAGTTCGATGACCTTGACTTGAAAGATGTCACAGAGTCCGAACAAGATAGTCCCCAAGACGAAAGCAAGAAGGAAAGCGGTGAAACCAAGACTGGTTCAGGAAATGCTGAACAAAATGAAGATGAGAAACGCGAAATTGTGTTTTCCTCTGAGGAAAAACAGCAAATAGATAAAATCACAGATGAATTAGTTTCCAAAAATATCACTAATTTGGTTGATTTCGGTACTTTTACCAATATCAGTGGTAAACTTAAGACCCCGATTAAATCGTTGACTGTTTCACAATGGTCGCCTGTTCCATCATATCAAAAACTTAAAGGTGACTTGTCGTATATTACGTTACAAACATTAGAGAATGAAACATTTAATATTACCTGTCACTTTTCCGGATTTTTTGTTAACAAATCTTCCACAATCAATTTTAACCCAGCAATCAAAATAAATGAAAACGGAAAAATTCACAAGGATTATTTATTAATTAATTTAGTTGATTCATTATCGTCATCATTTAGCAAAAGGATTCAAGAGAATGATTCAATTTTATCTAGATCCAGTAAACATCCTGAATCTTACTTGATTCCATCTAACTCCATAATGTCTAGTCCATGGATAGTTAACCCATCTAAGTTTGTCAATCAACCTGATTCGTCAAGATCTCAGTTACCTTTGATTACAAATGGAGTTGATGGATCAGGGTTTGTTAAGGAATGGAATGAAGATTTTCAAGCTATTCGTGAATTACCTAATTCTACCATTAATGAGAGGATTTTGAGAGAAAAATTATTAATTAAATCATTGCATGAGTTTAACAAGGTAGCTACTGAAACTGCCATTAACGTTATTAAGGGAAATTTATCACCATTGAATCCAAATGAACCAAAGGAATTCCATATTTATTTACGAAATGGAATTTTTTACTCTTTGGGTGTAAATGCCACAGGAGCTTTTGATTCCACTGGGGGCAATGAGGCAGCAAGATATACGTCGACCAAAGACTTGACAGCAATTAAGCTTTTGAATAGAATTGATTCTAGAGGTATTTACAACTTGGTAACTTGTATTGTTGATTATATGGGTCAAAGAGTTATTTGTCAGGCACCTGTTCCAGGTATTTTAGATTCAAGCCACGATGAAGAAAACGAAGAAGAGCCAACTGATAAAGTCTGCTATGGTTTATCCACTGATGGCTCAAGGATTTTTACTGACTCTTCTTTTGAAAATGTCTTGAAACCAATTGCTGAAGCATTCCATTTGAAGCCTCATAAAGTTTCTTTGTCCAACGAGGTTAAATCTGAAAAAGATTTAATTATTTCGAAGGATATAAAGGGTGTTAAAGGTACGGATGAACGTAAGTATATCATTGACTTATACAGATCAACCCCACTTGATATCGAATTCATCGACTCTAATTGGGATGAGTCCAAGAAAACTTCATATCCTCATAGGGAGACTGTATTAAGACATGAAGCGGTCGAGGAGTGGTGGAAGCGTAAAATTGCGGTTTTATTTAAGGCAGAAACCGATCGTTTAGAGAAAGAAGGCAAATCAGAATCTAAAGAAGGTGAAAAGCCACAAATTGTACTTCCGTCGGACCAGATTACTATTAATACTGATGCCTTCACAACTATTAATGAAAATTCTGAAGATCAAAGTGAGGTTAGAGAAATTTCGAAATTTGTCAAGGAGCATTTAATTGAAGAATTTTTGGAAGAAAACTCGAAGCAAATATCACCATTCGATGGTAGCCATTTAACCTCAATGTTACATAAACAAGGTATTAATTTAAGATATTTAGGTTATATTGCTGAACAATCTTACTTAAGACAAGATGAACATTTGAAAAAGATTGCTGAAGCTAAGAAATTAAACGAGAAAGAAATTTCAAATAGAAAAGAAGAAGCTGACAAGAAGGAGGCTGAAGAAAAAAATGAAGAAAATAAGGAAATTGGTAATGAAAAGGAAAAAGAAGAGGATAAAGAAGAAGTTTCAAACGGTGAATTTGAACCAATTGTTGCTAATCTTTACTCCCTTTATAAGGTTTCTGTCCAGGAAATGATTGCAAGATCAGTTAAACACTTATTGCGTAAACTTTCTGCAGATCTCCCAGTATACTTGATTCCTGCTTTTGTTTCTCACTTCCATAACTGTCTATTCGGTAGTGAAGTTAATAAAAATCCAGAATGTTCAATTGATGAAACTTTGAAAACCTTCTACACTGAGAAAGAATCAGAATTTACTAAATTGAACACTAGTCAAGTTCTTGAGCTAGTTGCAAATGAAGTATTTATTCGTTTCAGATACCAGTTACCAAGCGACTGGATTTCTACTTTAGTTAAGCCACTTCAATTATTTAGAGAAATTGCCATTAAGTATGGTATTCAATGGAAATCCCGGGAATACGCTTTCACGATGAAAGATTTTGAATCCGTCAAAGGGAAGTTAACTGCCGAGACCCAAGCATTCGAAGTCAAAGCGTCTAAGAGTAAAAAAAACAAAAAGCAACAATTTCAACATACAACCAAGACCACTGAACGCAATACAATCTTTCTTGCAGATGATATTGTTAACTTCATTCCGATTGTAAAAGATTCAACTTATAAGTCAACTCTTGTGGATGAAATATTTGAAACTGCAAGAGCCCAAATTTTTAAAGGTGAAAATGAAATGGGTATTAGCTTATTGAACAACTTGTTGTCTGTTTACGAACAAATTTATGGTAGAGTTCACCCAGAAACAAGTAAATTTTACGGTTTATTATCTCAGTATTATGCTGAATTAGGTTTAAAAAGCGATGCATGTAATATTGCTCGCAGGGCATGTATTTTGGCTGAGCGAACTACAGGTTTTGATTCCTATGAAACTATTACTGCGTACATTAATTCAGCATTTTTTGAAAGTACAAATGATGATTATATCAACGCTTTGAACTTATATAATAAAGCTATTAATGACTGGTCGCTTGTTTATGGTGAGGGACATCCATCATCTGTTAACACGTACGCCAACTTAGCTGAACTCTTATCAGAACATAAGCTATTCGAGCAAGCGAACAAATTATTTGAGAAAGCTATTTCTGTTTCAAATAAATTGAATGGTGAAGAATCCCAAATATGTGGTATGCTCAGATACAGATATGGTGGTACTTTGTTAGGTGGTGGTGATTTCAAATTAGCCTTGGACCAATTTAAATTAGCTAATGAAGTTTTCACTAAACTCATTGGTCCCGACGATCAACTTTCGAAGAAGTCTTTAAATTTTGTTACTAATATCTCCACTTATTTGGCTTACAATGAGCATCAAAAATTAGAACAAAAGAAGGCTCTTGCCCAACAAACCAATGCATCTAATGGACAAGTAAAGGTAAAATCAGCTGTTGAACAACAATTCAAAAACAGTAAAAAGGGAAAGAAGAATGATATAACCCAACCTAACCCTGAGATTGCATCTAAATCTGTTGACGATATTTTGCTGTATATTGAAGGCAACAACCCCAAAAAGCAATTGAAGAAAAAATCGAATAATAAAAAATCCAAGAAATAAGTAAATTAATCATTTTGTTTTATTTGTAAATAGTTTATATACATATGTTTATATATAATCCATCGTAAATCGTCTAATTTTTATGTTCATGAGCGTGTTCAGTAGCTTGTTCGTAAGAGATCTTCTGCTGGTCTGAATCTTTAAATAAAATAAAAATATTTCTGACAAATTCATAGTCTTGTTTAATAGCTGCAACTAATTTTGTTTCTAATTGATTTAACTCTTTAAGGCGAAATTCTTTTGTCGTTGAAAGAGTCATATAGACATTGGTAATTGCTCCAGAATTTAAGACTGACAATTTTTCAATCTTAAAGTCATTATTAGCAACATTTTTAATTTCGTCTGTAACAATTTCCTGAACTTTAGAATAAACGTCACTCCCAACATTCTCACCCTTGTCAATCAATTCAACTATCGAGGTCTTAAAATTATCCCAACCAGCTTTAATAATTAATACGGAAACACACAAACCACCAATAGAATCCAACCATGCAACATTGAATATGTTACCACCTGCCACAGTTAATAATGCCACAACCGCAGTTAAAGAATCGACTCTGTGATGCCAAGCATTGGCCACGAGAACCTTAGAATTAGTTTCTATGGCAATCTGCAACGTCTTACGGAAAAGAACTTCCTTGACTATAACCGAGCCACCTGCTAGCCAGGCAGCGTTGATGTTAGGGATTGGTTTTGAAACAGCTACCGTAGACAAATCTGGTGCATCATCACTCATGTGTGTATGGCTATGACCACCCATGTCGTCTCCCAACATCCCAGTATGTGTGTGAGAATGACCTATATGGATCATCGAGACATACTCAAACATGTAAGTTGGTAAAGCAAATTCAAAAACCTGAAGTAACGAAGACCAGCCCACAGAGACACCAGCGAATAAAAGGACACCACTAACTAACACAGAACCAATCGTTTCGATTTTGCCATACCCTAATGGATAATGTGTTGGTGATCCAACTTTCTGGGCTACGTTAACTGTGGCTAACGTCAAAAAATCAGCAACCATGTCGGAAATCGAATGGATAGCATCAGCAATCAAAGCTTGAGAGTGAAAGTAAACACCACCTATTCCTTTGGACACTGCCATAGATACATTCACCAATAATCCAATCCAAGTGATACGAACAGCCGGATTATGCTTAATCGTATCTTTGTTGACTGAAAGCAATTCATTTGTTTGGTGACGGGAATGTGAATGGGAATGTCCAAACATGCTATGTCCATGGCTATGTTCGTCACCATGTTCATGTTTAGGTCCCTCGTTTATTTTGGCGTTGGAATAGTCAGGTGTATTTGGATCGTGTTTCGTCGACATATTTCTGGTATCCGTATATCTTTTGTATACCCTAGGAATAGTTATTTGTGCTTGATTTATTGTACGTGTTGAAAAATTTCTCAAAATAAACGCAGAACCAGCTGAAAATGTACAATTATCGTGCCGAAAATTCAAGGTGAACAAAGACGACTTCAGTCTACTTATTAAGCCTACCGGCAACATCCTAAATCGACCTGTTCGAATAAATAAACGTGTGAACGATATAAATGGCACGTTAGCCAATAATTGCCGGTTCTCAGAATTAATACTTCGAGGTCGGAGTCTCATGATAAGATTACGTGGTAAACTAACATAGCCTAATATTCAAAATTTATGGTATCATTAACGTATTTATACTATATATGTGACAGAATACTATTAGCAAAGAGCTTTTCGACTGTTTCTGTAGAGGTAGTTTCAGCAGGCTTAGTTGATTGTTCTGCAAACACCGGATCTGCTTGAGTATCATCTTTTTCCACGCTTCCAGTCAATTCGCCTCGCAATATCTGTAGCTGTTTCGTTAAGATACTCTTCTCTTGACTTTTGAACAAACTGGACTTTAGTTGCAGTGTTGGTTTGTGTATATGCATAAAATTACAGTGATCACCTCGGTTACAAGTGGAACTTTCGTACGCCCTACAGTTAGCATCGTGAAAATTTTCCACGGGTGATAACTCACAGTGAACTGGACGTCCCCCAAACCACTCTTGGTTTAGGAGCATTACTGTATTATAGGCCGAATCTTCGTTAATAAATTTCACGTATACATTTCCGTTCAAATGATTATTATCATTTTCACATACCACCATCGAATGTACCTCCCCAAATAACGTGAATTTTAAAAAAATATCTTTGTAGAAATGGTCGAAGTATTCTTGTACTTGCTTTGGGTTCAACTCCTCTCCGTCATTCTTATTAAGTTTTGGATTTTGGTATAGATTTGGAAGTAATATTGTATCAGAAGACGATGGTTTTATATGCTTTCTTGAACATCTCTCTCCGTGTCTACATGCACCTATCTTGGTGTAGAACGTACATATTATCCTATCTTCTCTGTAACTCATAGTTGGTACTATTATAAGGTATCTTTATCTAAGCATCATTTCATCTATTATTATAAAACTTGCGATGCAGATTTTGACATTTACAGATTAGGTAGCAAATTTTAAAGAATTCATTTATTAAAGATTCACATGCTATATAGATATATATTACAGTCAAAACGTACCCTGGTAATCGGGAGAACATACATAAACATAAATCAGGCGAAATTTAAAAATTCTAGTTCCTTGGTATATCTATATCCCTTTATATCGTAGGACCTACAAATCTGTTGTATTTCAGCTAAATCTGCATCAGTCAAATCGATAATTTGGCCAAAGTTCTTGTTGATTCTTTCTTTCGTCGAACCACTTGGAATTGGTATGATCTTCGCTACTGGTGAAACACCTTCGAAATTTGCACATTCCGAAACCTTCAAAATCCACGAAAGAGACAAGGACTCTAACGAGGTATTTTTCTTAGTATGAGCAAATTCGTGTAACTTCTTAACCAAAACCATGTTGTGCTTGAAGATTTCTGGACTGAACTTATCTAAATGCTTTCTTAAATCACGATCGTCCAACAGCGATAAGAAGGTGTCTGAATTGTCGACTGTAGAATCAGTAAGTAACCCTCGACATATAGGAGAATAAGCGATAATTGGAATGTTGCGTTTCGAACATTCTGCTAATACACCATTAGTTATTATGTCCTGACATAATAAGGAAAATTCAACCTCCACACAAGAAATCGGGAAAACATTTGACGCCTTTATAATTGATCCGGCGCCCACTTCAGAAAGTGATATTCCATCTATTTTACCCTCTTTGACGTAATCAGCAATGTATGACACAGTTTCTTCGATAGGGGTTGTTGGATCAACTCTTGCAGGTTCAAAAATAAGCGTTGGTCTCTCGGTCTTATTTTGTGAGAAATATGATATGATATGTTCAATTGATCTCGCAATACCCTCCTTTGATCCATCCGGTATCAACTTATCTACTTGAAGAGCGCCTTTAATAGAAACAATTAATTCTGAATTCAATTCTGGATCATTGGATTCTAAGAACTGTTTAATTAATTTCAAATTAAGTGTTTTATCTTCTACACCGTAGAATTCTCCCCCATTAAGTAGTTTAGTACCAATGTTACTGGCTATAACATATTTGAGTGTTTCAATCGATTGTTCGAAAGGTGGAGGCTTTGGGGTCCACGTAAGACTCATGGTCCCATAACCAAATTTATCTTCAAATTTAATAGGTTGGTATTTCTTTATCGAGGACATCGTTAATTCAGGTCAATAAGTCTTGTCTATTAATTTAACGTCCATTAGGAGCTGTTTTTAGCGCCTTTTTATAGTTTAATGTTCAAGTTTACTCGTTAACGAGTATATCTTTAACTCCGCGATACGGACGAAATGAATTTCAGGCTATTATAGTCAAATTCAACTTATCACTGCAAAATCGATTATGATAATGAGAGATATTAGTCTGCTTGTAATAATCATAAGAACAATGGCATCTTTAAACTAAGCCAAATTAACTTTCGTAATTATAGCTTCTTGTGGTTACTAAAATGAAAATGTCATTTTGCCATCCTCTTTTAGGAACGGGATTTCATTCATTAGTATATAACCCTAGTCGAACCCATGCTACAGAATGCTATGCAAATTACGTATATATAAGACAGATGTGTTAACTACAGTGATTCTATAACTTTTAAATTAAAAACAGAAAACTTGATCTTCAGTAGGAGATTTCATGACACCCCTTTCCCAGCCTAATTCAGCAGAGAGTTCGATCAAAGATTTCTTCATTTCCGGAGGACCACAAACGAATAATCTATTAGCTGCATCTGGAGACGGCATATGCTTTTGAACCATCTCTTTCGTAACATAGCCAGTACTACCTTCCCATCCGAGTGGCGGGTGAGTCAAGGTGTAATGAACATCAAAATTAGGGTATCTCTTTGCAATTTCATCAATTTCATTCTTTAACAAGATATCGTTTTGAGTTTCATTAGCAAAAATCAAAGAAATCTTGGTCTGGTCTTCAGGAGTGGTAATAATCTCAGTAATAACCTGCAAAATAGGCGTGATACCAGAACCACCGGCAATCAAACCAATCTCTTTGGCCATGTTAGCCTTATATTCTAATCTACCTACTGGGCCTCTAAATTTGACGGTTTGTCCTTCTCTGAGCATTGCAAATCTTTTGGAAACCTTACCGGATGGGTAGGACTTAACCAAGATGTCAAAAAACCCGGTATCGAATTGATTCGAAATCGGCGAGTAGTATCTAATTTCATCCTTGCCGTCAATTTCCATACAGCATGCAACATTATGACCTGCTGGGAAGTTTAATACCTCATCGTCGTTGTTCAACTTAAATCTGTAAATCGCCGAGTTTCTTGAAATAATCGTCTTGTCGATCAATTCAAATTCGTTCCATTTAAGAGTGTCCATGGACAGTCTTTTAGAATATGATTCATAAAATTTGTAAGAGCAGATTATCACAATAAGAGCAATAGTGTACGGTAAATATTGAACACCAAAGATCAACGTTCCTCCTAAAATTAACAAAATAGGTATATAAACGCCATGTAATGGTTCTTTTAATAACTCTCTCTTATCTTCCATCTTTAGGCAGTATATATATAGCTATAAAGTTTTATCTTAAATATTTAATAGTGAATATTTCAATTTTATAATCTGGTCCGGTAATGCCACTTAAATTTTTTTTTTTCTTTAGCCGAACTTACAAATCATGATAAACAAAACCTGAATTTATTATGGTAAACAATCATAAGATAGAAAAGATATATAAATAAAATAAGTTTAACCATATAATAACCGAGATATATAACGCTAAAGAAAAAATTAATTATATAGGCTGAAGTGAGGGGGGTATTAGAGAAATATTGTTAGAAATAAAGCACATTCATATTTTAAAATAGATTAGTATTCTTCTTCCTCTTCAGGATAAGAATCAGTACCTACTTCGATGTAATCTCTTTCCAAAGCAGCTAAGTCTTCTCTAGCTTCAGTAAATTCACCTTCTTCCATACCTTCACCAACATACCAATGAACGAACGCTCTCTTGGAGTACATTAAATCGAATTTTCTGTCAATTCTTCTCCACGCCTCGGCAATAGCAGTAGTGTTGGATAACATGCAAACTGCTCTCTTTGCGGAGGCTAATTCAGAACCAGGAATGGCCGTTGGAGGTTGGTAGCAGATACCAATCTTGAAACCAGTTGGACACCAGTCAACCATTTGAACGGTCTTTTTAGCCTTAATTTGGGCAACTGAGTTTTGCACATCTCTAGTAACGACGTCACCACGGTACAATAAACAAGTGGCCATATATTTACCAGTTCTTGGGTCACATTTAACCATCTGGTTGCCTGGTTCAAAACAAGAGGCAGTGATTTCAGAAACCGAATTGGATTCGTGGTTGGCTCTGTTCTTAGAGAAAACTGGTGCATACGAAACCAATGGGAAATGGATTCTTGGGTATGGAACCAAGTTTGTTTGGAATTCATTCAAGTCGACGTTTAAAGAACCATCAAATCTTAAAGAGGCTGTGACCGAAGAAACAACTTGCGCAATTAAGCTGTTCAACGAATCGAAGTTTGGTCTGGCAATGTCAAGGTTACGACGACACATATCGTAGATCGCTTCGTTGTCAACCATGAAAGTACAGTCGGCGTGTTCTAAAGTGGTGTGGGTGGTCAACACGGTGTTGTACGGTTCGACAACAGAAGTGGAAACTTGTGGCGCTGGGTAGACTGCAAATTCTAATTTAGACTTCTTACCGTAGTCGATGGATAATTGTTCCAATAATAATGATCCTAAACCAGAACCTGTACCCCCACCTAACGAATGTGTGAAAAGGAACCCTTGTAAACCATCACATTGGTCAGACATTCTTCTAACCCTATCCAAAATATCGTCTAAGATTTCTCTACCAACTGTGTAATGACCTCTGGCGTAGTTGTTGGCTGCATCTTCCTTACCGGCAATCAATTGTTCTGGGTGGAATAAGTCCTTGTAAGCACCAGTACGCACTTCGTCTATCACATTTGGCTCCAAATCAACGTATAAGGCACGAGGAACGTACTTACCAGATCCAGTTTCACTGAAAAACGTTGAAAATCCTTCTTCTCCTCCTTTTGGTCTATCTAATCCTTCTTGTAAATACCCATCCGGCCTAATTCCATGTTCCTGCGAATATAACTCCCAGCAAGCATTACCAATTTGACAACCGGCTTGTCCAACTATATATGGTTAGTAATATGTCCAATCCTCGCTCCTATCGTCTATTTTCTTCAAAACCACTGTCTAGTCGACGTGTTTCAACTCCGATCTGTCTATTTTATTCGTTCTCATAACTTCAACATACCATTAATACTAATAACTTCTCTCATAATATGTCTTTCTATGTAAGCGATGTATCTTGGATATCCTCTTTGACTACGCTGTAAAGATATATCTACTTGTAATAAGCTAAGCGTCTTCTTGTTTGTTTACCGCTTAAGAATCAATTTCTCGCTGTTTTAACGAAAATGTTCGATTTCAAAACAAACAATTCTAGACTTCCTAATTTAGAAGTAAGTAAATTTTTAATCTACGCTGCAAGTTTAATTACAAAATGGCTGCAATTTACACTATACACTATACTAAGTTAAGTTAAATGTAAAACACCTAATGGCAAAGACAAATAAAGTAATAAAAACTAGAAATAATTTGACACTTAAAACAAGGACTTAACTTTTGACCAGATAGACTCTTCTTTAGGCTTTAAACCTACCATTTCTTGGAAGCCTTTGGAAGTGTCTTTCAACACGTCAACGAGAGATTTGTCCCATTTTGTATCGGACCCAAAGAATACATCCGATTGTTCATTGGCTAATCTGATAAGTTGTTGACGAGATAAGCTGGATAATAGGTTGAAGTTGTAGCCAAAGGATTGTAAGTAGGATCTTAAGTCTGCGTTTGAGTATGAGACCAAGAGGTGTTCCCAGCCATTTTTGGCCACATTTTCCACCTTTGGTTTTGTCTCGGCGTAGGTGCTTTGAATTGCATCGCTCGCACTATCAGCATATTGCATTGCCGTATCGTAGGCACTCTTTGCGGTGCTCTCGACTATCGGCTTGTATTCTGCGTACGCAGCATTGGCTGCTTCGGATGCAGCCTTGTATGCGTCTTGAAGTTTTGCTTCGTACTCATCATAGTTCTGACCCACAGCTTCGTTGATAACGTCAGCATATTCTTTGGCCTTTTCTGCTGCCTCGACAGCCGTAGGCCTGTAATCATTATAACCCTTTTCGAATGCTTCGTTAGCAGCATTGGCGTAATCCTTGGCTGATCCGTAAATAGTATTCATAGCTTCTTCGGCCACAGGTTTGTACTCACCGTAGCTTTTTACAATTACCTCGTTGGCTGATACAAGATAGTCTTGTGCCGCCTTGTACGCATCTTTGGCTGCTTGTTCAGCTATGGGCGTCTTTTCTTTAATGCTTTGTTCTACAAAGTCATTGATAACCTTTAAATATTGTCGTGGGTCATCAACAATATCATTGAATTTTCCTTTACTTGTTTTGAGTTGTTCTGTTAAGGAATCACTTAAAGCAGTCGCGTATTCGGAGGCTGCAATTCCGGCATTCTTTAATTGCTCTTCTACAGTTGGTTTGTTCTGGGTATATGCATCAGAAAGTTCGGTAACGAATCCATTGGCATATTCATATGATGTATCTTTAGCTTGTGACAAAGCATCATCTAAGGAAAACTGGGATTCAGAATACTTTTCGGTGAGTGTCTTTGCAGCCTGTTTATAATATTCCATACCGATGGAATAAGCTGCAAGCATTGCTTGATCAGCGACAGAAGTATCCACGGCTGAATCAAGAACATCCTTAGCTTTGTCTCCACTATCTTTAAGATCTTCGTTGAACGTTTTCATAGTATTCTTGAATGACTTCATATAATCGTCTAGATCTGGTCTGTGTAAATTCACTTGGAAATCAATACTGTCACTTGGGGACACTGAGTGTTGCAGCAAATAATCACTGACACCATTGATTAAGTCTTCTCTTGTACCTTTGACATTCTTCCCCTTTTCCTCTAGCCATTTCCCAATAGCCTCCGTGGACCAATGCTCTACTAACCATGATGCAGGGTTCGCGTTCTGCTTGTGAACAAGCTTTACATCCTTGCTTTTTTTAACCATGTCAACTAATTGATTTTTAGTTGCAAACTGCGAAAACTTAACATCTCTGGTTCTTAAGAATTCCTTTAAGCGATCCTTTGACCATTTCTCAACTCCAATTAAGAATGTGTCATTAATTACATTGTCAAGAACCTTCTTCTTGTTGGACCCTTTCGAAAGATATGGATCCGCCTTCTTCTTGGCCTGTTCAGTCCATCTTTCGATATCAGCGATCAAATAATTTTGATGAGACTTAGCCAACTTTCTCAATTTACCAGCATCCAAACCATCAGCATATACATCAGGTCTTGTTTTGATAAATCCATGATAGTACAACCATTCTCTCAATTGTCCATAGGACCATGTATCGATAAAATCATCTCTAATCTTGCCGGCCTTGTCAAAGATATCTTCGTCTGCCAAACTAAGTGAATCCAACAAGGAATTCTTATTGTCAATATTAGATAACGATGCAATATAGTTATTATGCTTAACTTTGTTCAACAAGCTCTCTCGGTTGTCTTTATTGTCAAACTCTAATTCATGGTCCTGTAACCATTGCTTTAAGCGGTCAACACTCCAGCCTTGGTAAATCCAATCTCCAGGATAGTATCCAGACACATCGTGTCCTTCGGCTATATTGTCATACTCATTCTTTGCCACATCTACCAAATCTTGCTTGCTGTATTTCTTATCAAACTTGATCTTGTTGTTTGTCAAAAAATCCTGTAAACCCTCAATGGACCAAGACTCAAAAATCCAGTTTTTCACTTGTTTGGCATATTCTGCATTCGATTCAAACAAGTAATTCCAATTGATATGTGCTGGAAAAATATTTGTCAATTCGTCCTTTGGATTGGTTGCTAATATATGCTGCTGCGAATCGTCCTGGATGTTTCCCCTATGAATTTTCTTCAAATTTTCAAACTCCATCTCAGCTTTCCTACTTAACTCCTGAAACGACTCGTGCTCGTTGAAAGCTATTTGGCGATCTTTTAGAAAATGCCTAATGTCCTTTTCCTTCCACGTAGCCAATCCATCACTTGCAACTACTAGATGGCCAGTTAGGAGACCAATCAATGCGAAATTAAATACCTTCATCACTTATTATCGGGCTTAAGTAGCTAGAATAATTCGATTTTACAATGTGTGCTTATAATTATACTAAGAAGTGTATGTTAGGAACATATTTATAAAATAAGATTGGGTCAGGTATATATTGGTGCTTAATAGCAAGCAAGTAGAATGAAATTTGGAACAATTATTGACCCGTCACGTGCGCATTCTAGTTGATTGTGAAATAGCTTCTGTTCCTAACCCTGGCAATTAGATTAGTGCTTTAAAAGGGGCTATTCGTAAATTGAAGTTGAAAAATACCTTTAGAAGTTATTCAGTTACTACGGAAATATATTGGCCATTCTTAGTTTTGGAAGTACAAGGAAGAATACAGTTAGATGCCAGGACAACTCTTATTCCGTTAAGTAATTAATGTATATATGTTGTAAGCATTGAAATGACTACATGAAGAACGGTATACAATGTAAAGCATTAAAAGTTTCTTTGGTGATGAACTCTGGTATTTATTGGACCATGCAAGAGGAAAGCTTTTCGTCTGTTAAATGTGTAGAAGAGTGTAAGGGTGCTTTAATTCGGTAATTTTTATTGCTACAATTAGTGAGGCTGGATAATTGTGGCTTATACATGGGGTCAAATTTTATACTTGATGTCTATGTATGTATGCGGGATTTGATATGTTACATGGATTTCTCAATTATCCCTTCTACCATTGTTAGAAATTGTTGTCTAACACTAGTATACTTAGAGTCGTATACTTGATGACAGTTTTGGGTGATTTATGTAAGGTTAGATTTTGTAAGTTTCGGAAATATTTTCAAAAAAGAAAATTTATCTGTGTGACGATTAATATAAATTGAATGAAGTAAGAAAATAAATAAGAAAGGGCAAATATACTATGCCTGAAATGATTCTAGGTATTTATAGTTGCAACTGTTATTATTTCGTAGATTATCCCATGTGAAGTTTCGAGCATATCGGATTTTGCAACTATTAAAATGAGCACTCAGTACCTAAAATATATTGATAAATAGATAATGTTGAGACAGAAATTTCATATTACAAAGAGAACATCACATTGATTAACGAAATAAGTAGTTTTTTAATGAAGGAAACGTTAGCGACTACATCAAATTGTGGATTTGGTGTAAAGATGAAACTTGATCCCATCCAAAAAATCGTTGCTTCACGTACTGAGGTTGAAAGTTTGAAGAACCTGAGTATGAACATTTTAGACAGAGTTGAATATATCAGTGTGCTACCCTCAAAGGTGGAAGACTATAATGCATATACTATTGAGAAATCCTTACTCTCTAGACAATATATTGACATGGCATTCAAAGGTCTCAGTTACGGCTACTACCTAGACAGATACAGTCAAGAATTGCATATGCTTCATGCTTTTATAAAAGAGCAACATGCGGAAATATTGAACCGAAATGCAGCTAGGTTCAGGGAAATGGAGATAAAAAGCTGCAACAAAGTAAATCGAAAGCGTAACTTTAGATTGTTCAAGAAGTCATTAAATCCTCAGAAAGTGAAGCCACAGCAACCTTTTGAGGTAATACAATTGGACGAAGATAACATCTCTATTTATTCAAAGAATTTTATTGAATACGAATCTTTCAAAATTAGTGAAAACGGACTATGGATTGAGTTTCCGCATATGAATAAAATATGGGCGTGCATTAAATTTGTGTTCAGACATAAGAATATAGTTGATCCAAAGCTAACATTACAGGGGAATATCAGGCCTAATGATATCAGCGATGAATTCAGTAAGTTTCATAAAGAATTAATTAAGTACGAAATGGAAAGACTATCATTATTAAGTCGACATTAGTAAGAAGTAGGAGGTGTCGTAAGCGATGTTCCTATACAAGAGCCAATAAAAAGATTAGATAAATAATAAATAAATCTTAAACAAAAATAAAACGATGATCAACTATATGATGGTATATAAAACTAATCCTTCCTGTTGTATTGTCTTCTATATTTATCATCGATTTCAGTTAAGTAGTACGTACCCAGAGCAAGCGTCTCAATACTACCTGATGGCTTGAATGATTTTTGTAAATGGGCTTTTTCTCTTAATTCGATAGCATCGACATATTGTTCCGGTGTCTTAGTTGCTCTACCACCGTTCAACTTGTGGTCGAAGTCCAAGTTCTTCGTGATTTTAGAGATGTCACCCTTGACAACAACTGACAACAAGGTGGATGCTAAACCAGAACCGTACGAGAACACACCGATTCTCTTGTCTTGTAACCTTTCGGAACCAACGTAGTACAACAAGGACGACAATGACGCCCAAGCAGATGCAGCGTACATATTCCCGGTATTAGTTGGAACGTTCAATGAAGGTTGGACCCTGGACTTGGTTTGTTCCTTGGCTAAGCCAACAAATAACTTTTCTACGTTCTTGTCGACCAAGGATTGATCGTAAGTCAACTCGTTAATTGATTTCTGGGTTTCTTCGTCAATCAAATCCTTGAATTTCGATGGGTCAGCCTTGTAGTCGTTGTACAACAATCTAGCGTACGACTTAGTGACCAACTTGCAGGTTGGGACGTGGAACGCGTTGAAGTCGAAGTGATCGAACACACCTACGGTCTTAGCCGCGTCCTTGGTGACCTTCTTGGAGTAGGTTTTGTAACATTGGTCGACAGCCTTGACATAGCAGGCCAACGAGAAGTGTCCATCGACGACAGGGTATTCCGAAGTGAAGTCAGGCTTGTAGAAATCGTACGCGTGTTCCATAAACGAGCCCCTGGTGGGTTCAAACACAATTGGCGCATCTGGACCGATCAACAACGCAACGGCACCAGCACCCCCAGTAGGTCTGGCCGCTCCCTTCGAATAAATGGCAATGTCTCCACATACAACAATACCGTCTCTTCCGTCCCATGACGACGACTCAATCCAGTTTACTGTGTTAATCACTGCTGACGTACCCCCGTAACAGGCGTTGATCGTGTCAATCCCTTCAATGTCGTTGTTACTTTCGAACAACTGCATCAACACAGACTTTACTGATTTCGACTTGTCCAACAACGTCTCAGTACCAACCTCCAATCTTCCCACCTGGTTGGTATCTACATCGTAGTTTTCGATCAACTTCGATAACACAGTCAACGACAATGAGTAAATATCTTCTCTGTCGTTTACAAATGACATGTTTGTTTGGCCTAAACCAATCGTATATTTTCCAGCAGCAATACCATCGTATTTTTCTAGTTCAGCTTGGTTCACACATTGTGAAGGAATGTAAACTTCAATCCCTTTGATACCTACGTTCTGTGGTCTAGTCATCTTGATTATTTGCTACTATTTCTTTATTAATTTAGGTAAAAAAACCTTTATCTAAAATTGGTTTCTTTTAGCCGCCATTTGAAATTTGTTTTCTGTGAAAAATTGTAAAATTAAACGAATAAACGACACGAACTATGTGTAGTACCAAAAATTTATTTATTCACGCGACATTCGATGATGTAAACACAACTTACATAGTGAGGTTAAAGAGGATATTGGAGACCTATTTAATGCATAGAAGGAATCAGATAGAAACAGAATGAAGAGCGATATTCCGGAAACATTACAAGACTTTGTCAGCACGAGAACTGTACACCAAACGTGGGCTAAGACGTTTTTTTGCAAGCCACAAGCGATTTTTCAACCACGTTCGGTGGAAGAAATCCGGGAATTGGTGGATCAGGCAAGAGTAAATGGCAAGACAATCATGACGGTGGGATCAGGACATTCACCCAGTGATATGACGATGACGAACGAGTGGTTGTGCAACTTGGATAGGTTTAACCAAGTGTTGAAGGAAGAGGACTTCAGTGGGCCGGCAAAAAACGGCGAGGGAGAAGAGGTGAAGTTTGTGGACTTAACGGTTGAGGCTGGGTGTCGTATCTACGAGTTGAACAATTATTTGAAGGAGAATGAATTAGCAATTCAGAACTTGGACTCAGTCAGCGACCAGTCTGTTGCGGGTGCGATTTCGACGGGGACTCATGGCTCGACTCAGTACCACGGGTTGGTGAGTCAGCAAGTCGTGTCAATCGTGATGATGAACTCGGCCGGGAAGTTGGTGAAATGCTCATCGGTGGAGAATCCACAGTTGTTCAAGGCTGCCATGCTTTCGTTAGGGAAGATTGGGATTATCACGCACGTCACACTTAGGACGATTCCACGGTACACTATCAAGTCGAAACAAGAGATTATTAATTTCGAGACGCTCTTGAGCAACTGGGATACCGTGTGGTTGGACTCGGAGTTTATCAGGGTGTGGTGGTTCCCATACTCGGGTAAATGTGTCTGCTGGAGAGCCTCGAAATCCACCGAACTGTTATCGACACCTAGGGATTCGTGGTACGGCAACTGGTTCGGGAGAATGTTTTATGAGTCACTTTTATGGCTCGCAGTCCATATCTATCCTCGTTTGACTCCTTCTATTGAGAAGTTTGTTTTCAGGAATCAATACGGGGACGTGGAAACCCTTGGTAAAGGCGAGGTTGCTGTGCAAAATTCTGTAGAAGGTTTGAATATGGACTGCTTGTTCTCGCAATTTGTCAACGAATGGTCTGCTCCTTTGAACAAAGGCATAGAGGTTTTAACTAAATTGAATGAAGCTATTCAAACTGCTCGTAAAAGCAATCAATTCTACGTTCACGCCCCGATTGAAGTTAGATGCTCGAATGCCACCTATTCTGAGAAGCCATTTATTGATGACGAAACAAATGAACCATCATTATACCCAAGTAAAAAGTGGTTAGCAACCAGAGACAGACTTAGTCCTGGTCCTATTCCAGGTAATAATTTGCGTCCTTATCTTGACAATTCTCCTAATTTGGCCTATGCTGGTGATGACATTGATGTTACGAATGATCAACTCTCATTGTTTGTCAACGCCACAATGTATAGACCTTTTCACACTAATGTAGATTCTCACGAGTGGTATCAAAAGTTTGAAGATACTATGAAAAAAGCTAATGGTAAACCACACTGGGCAAAGAATTTCATTGGCATAAATGGTGAACAAACCACTGACGAGGACTTGAAAAAGCAGCTTAAATTTGGTGGCAAAATCTCCTACAATATGAAAGGTCTCAAACCAATATTGAAGAATTGGTTTGGCGAAAATTTAGTGGAATACAATAAAGCAAGAAAATCGATGGATCCAAACGGCGTATTTTTGAGTGGTAAAGACTGGGCTATCAGAAATGGAATTTTAATAGATTAACTTTACGATTTTTATTTATATATTTAGTTATTAAATATAAAGCTATGATTGTTGATATACAATTAATTACTTAAATGGCGCTTTTAAAGGGTCAATAACCGTGCCTTGTTTAGTGATAACTCTAGGCATAGTTAATTTCTGATGTGTTTCTCTTGAGGTCCATTCTTGTCCAACAGGCATTCTTAATGCTCTTTCATACTGCTCTCTAGACTCATATGGGAATGGAACGCCTGAGGACTGATATTTCAAATTTTTCTTGTTAACCTTCTCATTAATGATAACATTTTTTAAATTCTTATCCTTTCTTTTATCCTTTTGGACGACTCCATCAATTTTACGAACAATTTTCTTTTTAGGCTTCTTCTTTCCCCCAGCCCAATCTCCCCACCCAGGTAATGTTAAATCTTCCTCTTTATCACCTTCGTCGATAATGACTTGTCTCTTTTCCTTCTCGAATTCTCTTACTACGTCGTCTCCAGCAAACGCCTGTTTAATTAGATCTTTTTGTTTAAATATACGTCCGTCATTCTGATCTTCATGGTCTGAATTTTCATTATCACTATCCTGAATATCTTTGGCCTTCAAAATTTCATGCATATCAATTATAGTCTCATCTTCATCTCTCTGTGAGGCACTTCTCTTCTTATTTTTAGAGATCTTTTGAGCGGCCTTTGATAATTTGGACGATGCTTTATCAACTTTATGAATCTTTTTAGACTTTTGCATAGCTTCTTCCGAATCATTACCAGCTAACCATGGATTATCATCTTCCTCTTTGTCAGTGGGTTTTGAACCATTTTCCTCTTCTATTTCTTTAATTGAATTCTTTGATTTTTTGTTGGAAGTTGAATTATCTACCACCTTAAATTTCTTACTCAATCTATTGTCTAAGTTGTTGGACTCGTCATCTCTAACTTCGTCTAAAGTTTTTTGATTAATCTCATTGATATCAGATTTCATAGAAGATGCACTTGGTGTATATACTCTTCTACCTTGATTCATAGATAAATTAACAGAGGTAGCATCTTCAGTAAAGTCATCTAAATCACCTCCATTTTCTAAATTCTTTAATAATTCTAATTCTTTCAAATTTTCTTGTTTGTGACGTTGGTCGGCTGACTTCATGAAATCCATTGCTAAGACACCTTTGCCTAGTTTGTTTCTACTTATTTCATCGGCATCATTGTTATCGGCATCATTTGAGTACTCGTGTTCAATATCAGAGATGTCTTGGTCACTTTGATCACCATCCTCATAACCTAATTGCTTCGACCTTAACTTTTCACCCTGTCTTAACATTTCTTCAAGTTCAGTTCTATTAGATGCATCTTTTGATAAACCACTCTTGATCATTGATTTCGCCCATTTGGATTGGGTTTTATGTTTCAATAACATTCTTTCTTTGGCTCTCTTCATATCGTGCTCTTCATTATCAGATTCCATGTCAGAGCCTTCAACCATTTCTTCATTTCTTAACCTTTCTTTCTTCTTGATTTTATGGTAGGTTTTGGACTTTATCTTTTTAATACGCTTGGCTCTCTTTTCATCACGAAACATTAATTCTCTCATTAACCTTAATTCATTAGTTCTCTTTTTCATCTCTTCTCCAGACATTTTTGCAGCTGCAATTTCTTCAAACGTTGCTTCTTTTTTATCATCAACCAACGCAGAGTCTTGAAGGATACCTTGAATTTTCTTCTCTAATTCTGTACTAGGCTCATTTGAAGATCTGAAAGTGTTGGCCGTATCATTATGTTTAATTTCTGGATTCATTGGAAATTTAAGTACTTCGGCTTGTCTATTTTGTTGAACAGTATCTTCCCACTTGCTGATATCTTCGTTGGTTATCTCGTAAGCAATTTGTCGCTCATTCCTTTCTTGTATACGTTTTGGAAGAGGAGTGGCTAATGCTTTCAACTTATTATTATCCTCTTGATGGTCTATCAAAATGGCATCCTTAGACACGGACGGGTCGACCGCTGATATCATATCATGTAACGATAACGATGCACCCTTCGTAGGCAAATTGAACTCATTTTCATCGGTTGTTTCCGTAATCAATCTCTTTCTTTCCTTGGCTGGCTTCTTTAATTGTGCATGTAACTGCGACACCGTATTTGCTAAGTCAACTTCTTCATTGTCTTCATTTTCAGACGCAGGCTTGAAAATATCCTCTTCATCTTCGCTTTCTTCCTCGCTTTCATCTTCACTTTCCTCTTCTGATGACTCCGATTCCCAAGCGTCATCGAGTACAAGATTGTTTTTATCGTTAGAATTTTGAAGACTCTTTGCATCTTTCTCATCCATATCCCATGCTTCCGACAAAGTAACTAATTGGCTTTCGTCTATACTTGCATAGCCTTCATCCTGATCCTCATCTTCGCTTTCACTGCCACTGTAATTACCTCTCTTCTTTTTCTTTTCTCTTAATTTTCTCCTCTTTTCTTTGTCCCGAATAGTTTGTGAGAATTTGGACGTTAACACATCATAATCGTCGTCTGATCCTAACGCTTCATCCGAATCTAGTTCCTCATCGCTAAATCTTTCACCATCTTTACTTTTGTTAGCCAAAAATTTACTAGCATCCATAACCCCATCGTGGACCTCTAAGTCATCTTCATCACCTGAACCATAATCTGATTCATCTTCTGATCTATTTTCTGCACGCCCTGCAATTTGAAACGCATCAAGGATCTTTTGAGAGCTTCGCTTTCTAGTGGAAGACTTATTCTTACGTGCCATGATCCTATTTTGCTCAATAGCTTGTGATTTCTTGTTAAAATTCCCTATATACTACCGATGGGCTTTCTTTCTTGCAGCTGAGATGGTACTCAAAAAAAAAAAAAATTATTGAAGAGCGACGCACGTGATCGAATATGAATATTTCTGCTAAGAGAAATTGTAGCAAAAAGCTGATAATATGATAACCATCGTGATACAGATTGTTCGTCATATACTGAGCGACTGCCTTGTAATACCCCTGTAAATATATACCTATTTGAAACTTAAAAAAAAAAGTGAGAGTGACTTTATATTTTTTTGAGCTAGTATCAAAAACTAGCAAAATAGAAACTGACTTCGATAATAAATTAAATATGTAAGTAAATAGTATTGATGAGTTACAAAGGGGATTTCATAAATAGATAAACACAGTATGATAAACAATTAAATATCAAATAATGAGCTTGAATAATGGACAGATTGGGAGATGAAAGGACAGCATTTAATAAATGATCTTATTATAAGACGGGCGTGATAAATAGGAAACGAATAAATACAAGACTAGCGATTTATACAGAGTTTTATTGATACTAAATTATGTATTATTATAAAACTCTGATTTCTTATTTAAACTCTAGATAAAAAATGCCCTGTATTGACCTTGGTTATGTAGCCAAAGTGATAGGACAAGCTTATGTCATTTGTGGTCGTAATGTCTCTTCTACGGCTTTAGTTCTTTTTGTATATGGTATGTGTTGGATATTACTATTTAATAGTAGACTACAATGAATCGTATATCATTGTGTATTAATTAAAAAGAAAGATTATGTAGTGAATTATAATGCATCTAATCTATCGTTAATTTCTTCTGCAGACAATTTTCTGAATCTTGGACCTTCAACATTAGTACCTTTGAAACCTAACATGTTTTCTTGAGAATCACTAACAATCGCAATATCCAAGTTTTCACCCGTTAGCTCACCATCGACAGATTCTTTCAATGCCAACAACGAAACATGAATAGCGTCTTCTAATTCTAAGTTTTCGTTCCACCTCTTTTCCAAGAACGTTTTCGCGGAAACGGAAGTTTTACCAATAGCAGTGGCCTTCCAAGGGAAATAACTTCCTGAGGGATCAACTTGATATAATTGGAACGAATCCGAGTGCTGGTCGTAACCACCAATCAATAACGAAACACCGAATGGTCTAATACCACCAGATTGAGTTGATTCTTGCATCACCTTGGCGACTTCTTGCACCATCACTTTTACAGGTGGGTATTCGTTATAGATCCTTTTATAGTTCGTGTGCGCTAGCTTACGAGCCTTATCGACAAGCACACGGAAATCTGGGCCCATGCCTGAATATGACATACCAATATCTGGCGTAATTAATTCCACTTTGGTATTGGAATCTGCTTTAAGAAGATTGGAGTTCGTCTTACGTTCTGTCGCGAGAACAACCCCATTGGCCGACTTGATCCCAATCGTGGTAACACCTTGTTTAACCGCATTCAACGCATATTCAATTTGCACCAATTTACCACTATATTTGTTAGTAATTGTCCAATACGAAAACAATCTTAGCTCAGAAAGATCAATTCCTCCTGGGTAACACTATGATCTATCTACTACTCCTCAATCATTATTTACGTACCTTGGTGAAAATGTTGTTAATGAGAAAGAATACCTATCAGCCATTATATGAAAATCTTATGTTATTGATGTATTTCTGAAATTCTCTGTTTAAAATACAATAAATAAATCTTCCTTAGATTAAGATGCAATTAAGCTGTTCAAATAACTGTAAACTATAATTTATAGTTATATAACTAATGTAACTGATTTAGCAAATTGAAATCTTTGCCTCCGAATGTTGGTACAAAACATGTCGCATAAATCCCGCGACACATATTTATGTCGTACTAAATATTTGGTGATTCAACAAGCATATATTAAAACTATTATACATTATAAACTATTGATAAGACCAAAAGCCTAATTTTCATCTTCATCGTCAGTATCCGGATATCTTGGAGTACCCTTTGGACTGTTCAACCAATCAATATAACGCAATCTTCTTCTTTCAGCTTGTGCCTTCTTTTCGTTTCTGGTCATCTTCTTCTTTTTAGTTCTGACCTTGATATTGGCCGGAGAATCATCGTCATCAGCTCTCTTTTTAGCGGGGGTTGGTACAGGAGATGGAGAACCAGATTCGCCGTCCGCAAATCTCTTAGCATCGACTGCTGTCGTACCCTTTTGAACAACAGCACCGTTTTCAACATGCCATTGTTCAGGACATAACGCACCAACGAATTCGTTATTGTGCGAAATCATAACGACACCACCAGCCCAGTCTCTGATGGCAATGGCTAAACCACCCAATGAATCACGATCCAAATAATTGGTAGGCTCATCTAAAACTAACAAATGCGGGTTGTTCCACATTGCACCAGCTATAACAACCTTAACTAATTGACCACCGGATAAGGAGCCCATAGGCGTGTGATCAGCAATATCGCCATCCAAACCAACACCTTCGAAATGCTTTCTTATGACAGTTGGGGTTAATTCACGATAACCTAGACCTTCCCTGGAAGCTTCATGATCATCGAACTTCTGAAGTAACTTGTGGAACCCATGTTCAAGCAAAACTTCTTTAGGAACCCACGAGTTATATTTTGGTAACCACCACTTCCATTTAACTTCATATTGGTAAGACTTTTTCAATTTTTGTCTACCAACAATAGCTTCAATCGCTCTTGGGCCCCTACCATCTTGAATGTCAATTTCCTTTGTCATTTGCTCTTTTTCGTCTTCTGAGATTTTACGTGATTCTTTTAATAAGACTTCACGATCATCGCCAAACCTATATCTCCATTGCAAATATTGGTTTGCGGTCTTCTCCTTGTGTTGTTCAACATGTTGTAATGCATGCTGTGCAATGTAACCAATTCTTAAATTAGGATGCTTTTCGACCTTACCTTCGTTAGGGTTTAATTCAGCAGTTAACAATTTGATCAATGTAGATTTACCAGCACCATTTGGTCCTAAAATAGCAACACGAGAAGACAATGATAATGAACATGAGACATTTTCCAACGATGGTTTAGTAGCCCCTGGATAAGAAAAGGTAACGTTAGACATACGTGCAACTGCACGCGTGTTAGATTTGACACCAGTTAAGATACCTGGTGGTGGGAA
The DNA here is from genome assembly GCA_030564605.1 of Debaryomyces coudertii. Classification (NCBI taxonomy): domain Eukaryota; kingdom Fungi; phylum Ascomycota; class Pichiomycetes; order Serinales; family Debaryomycetaceae; genus Debaryomyces; species Debaryomyces coudertii. The sequence goes on along the minus strand of JAKTYF010000036.1, from coordinate 4,538 downwards.
TGCCATCTTAACGTTTGAATCTGATAAGGTATAGTAAGATTTACCTTCTGGCTTTACCTTAACAAACTCGGATAAATTACCTTTATAATAAGCCAACTTTTTGTTTTCATAATGGATAATATCAGTACAGACCTTATCTAAAAATCCGGAATCATGCGAGACGATTAACGAAGTAATATTGGTATTTTCTATTAAATAATCTTCAAGCCATTTAACATTGACAACATCTAAGTGATTTGTAGGTTCATCCAACAACAAAACATCAGCTTTCATTAACATTGCTCTAGCTAATTCTAACTTCATTTTCCAACCACCTGATAATGAGCCAACTTGTTGATCTAATTTCTCTTGAGGGAATCCGACAGCCAACAAAGCCTTAGCAATATCTTCACGACGCACGCCTTCTAATTCAGAGTCGGAGGCTATGAAACCGACTAAATCCATATCAGCTTCAGAGCCTTGCAATTTATGTTCGACAAAACAAGTTTTCAATTGATCTGGAGTTGGGAAACCTTCTAATTGACCTTTCGAGATAGCTCTCATCAAAGTTGACTTACCGGCACCGTTTCTACCACATAAACCATATCTGTGACCTTTGATCAAACGCAAGTTAGTTTTGTTTAACAACATACGAGAACCATAGGCCAAAGAGAAATCTGCATTGACAATTTCAATTGCACCTTCTTCATCATCGTAAACTCTGGTAGAAACAGCTGTGAATAAATCTCTCAAATTTTTTAGAACCTTACTGACGTATTTTTCGCTCAATTCCCTGTCAGAGCCAGCTGTTGCCATAGTCAAGTATTCAGTGAGACGTTTCCAGTCGTTGACATTGGCATCTGCTTGTAAAATGAATGCTAAATAGTTGGCAATCGTTTCGTCCGAGTCAACATGCAATGCTTGACCCACAGACTTTAATTCATCATTCATATTTTCAGTAAAGAAATCTCTTGCTTGGACCAAATTAATTCTACCATGGAACAAACCATCACTTTTTTCATCTTGTGCCTCTTGTAAAACAGCCAAAGCCTTTCCAGCTAATTCTCTAACTTCTGGTAAGGAAGCATTGTTGACAACTTTTTGAACACCTGGTAACAATATTGGAATGTATACTTCAATTTCACGCTTGTTGTTAACTAATCTAGTTAAGTTTTCAGTAACTGTAACAGTTTGTCTTAATTGATCATTTGATGTAGATGACATGTTTAATGACTTATCTAAAATTGGTACCAAAAGTGATAAAGCTGGTTCAGTAACTTCTGCAACAAATGTGACAGAAGACAAGTTTTTAATACATTCCGGAACTTTTTTAGGGTCTGCTAAGGTTTCAACAATCAAATCAAATTTATTCTGTAAATCCAAGGAGTCCAATACCTTGACGAATTTAGTCATAACCTTTAAACCATGCTTGGCTAATTCAGGTTTGAAATCAGTAGATAAATCAGTTAATACTGGAACAGTGTTTACGAATTTCAATTCTAACAAATCTGCAGGGACATCATCTATCAATTTTTCAAACGTATCTAATGCAGCCATTTTTGAATTCCATTTTGCTGATGAAGATAAATAACTCAATAAAGTATCTACTACTATGGATCCAGAAGCTTCAATAGGGAATACACCGTATAGCGCATCGGATGCACTTTTAGCAGCCTTAACACAGTTTTTATCTTTATCAGCACACATTTCATAACAGTTGCTGAAAAATTGCAAGAGGAATGATTCACTTGGAGTTTGTCCACCAAACTTCATAACTAATTGTTGAATTATCACCATCGCAGATTCCCTCACTAATGGAGAGTTTTTAGACTTGGCTAAAGATTTAAGAATGTCATTTAATTTCCACTCATTAATAATCGATATAGATGATTCTGCAACCACATTAGCAATATTCTCGGATTCAATCTTGACATCCGAGATCTTGGATGCATGTTCAATATTAAGTAAATTTTCTTGAATTGGAAGATCACCAACATTTAGTTTACTTAATGCGGTGTTTAATGAGGTTAACGATGCCGTGGAGGAGTTTGGATTAGGAGTACTTGGAGTTACCGATCCACTCCCAGGCAATGATCCACTTGGTGTGCTAGCATACGAATCTTGGTACGAATTATATCCTCTAGTCTGAATATTTCTGTTATTAAAACCTCTATTAAAAGCCTGTCCTCGTTGTTGCTGAGCCTGTTGCTTCAAAAAATCGTCGAAAGATTGAGGCGCCATTGTGAATATGTATATAGTGTTTATTACCAACAATCAACTTAAGCCGCTAAATAAGAGCAAATCTATAGATGGATTTAGAATTAAAATTTTCAAGCAGAGCTCATTAAAAAAAATTACTGAGCCGCAGACCTATTGCAATAAGCGAGAAGGAATTTATTCTTTAATAGATGATAATTAAACTAAAATTATAATTATTATGCAGTAAACGTGTTTAGATCATAAATAGCCAAATTATCTATAGAGTTATTCGACATTGTGGCTAAAATTATGTTACCATTGGCATACAACAATGTATTTGGTAAAGGAGATACATTAATATGATGAAGCAAAGTGAAACACAAATCATAAAATTGAATATGAGTTCTGTCTAATCTCGCGATGGCATACTTTTTCTGATCACTAACTAAGATAAGACACGGATTCTCAGAAAACGAATTATTGAAATTGGTTTCGCTTAACGACAACTTTTTTGTCAAGTCATATACTTTTAATTTAAAATTATCTTCGCATACCTCAACAAATACTGCTAAGTGGTCGTTGAAACAGACCTCTTTGGTACGGCCACATTCCTGTTCCTCGATCAACTGGTGAAACTTTTTCAGGACAATATTGAACTTGATAAGCTGATGTCCTAATTTAAGAATGATTTCATACGGACATAGGGAAACATCCGTACAAGATACAGTTCGCTTGTGGGACTTACCTTTGTTAGATTGTGGCGAAGAAGATTCGGTCCCCGTTTTTACTTCATCGTTCTTGAACCAGTGGACAACTTCCAACATATCTGAATCCTGTAAATTAGGTAATTTGAAAAAACTTTTGACGTACGAACCAATTTCGGTATCAAGTATTGAATGACTTTCATCTACCAATAAATTGTAGACTTTGACAAACGGAGCTGATCCTGGTTTCTGTACACCAGTTACAACGAGGCCAAAATTTCTAACTTGAAGTCTAGATTTATGATTGAATTCAATCAATTTTGATGAATTTAATATAGCCGCAAGATTAATAATGCATGTTTTTGATATATGGGAATTTTCATCAAGTTTGATATGATTGATTGCGCCTGATTTATAGATTATCAATAAATACATATTCAGGTTTGTTTCGTCATGTGAAACACAATAGATATCAATAATGTTTGTAGGCTTTTCAACAATAGTGTCAGAAAGCTCTTTCGAAAAAACTAATTTGTTTAATAATGTCGACCATACATTTAGCAAAATTATCTTTTGATCAGACTTATGATCATAATTTAAATAAACTATCGCATCATTTAGACAATTCGTGAAGACTTGACAATGTTCGTAATCAGGATCAATGGTAGTAATTGATGCTTTTGGCTTCAAGCAATACGCATCGTCGGTGGTTTGTTTCGATTCTGGTGGGTTTTTTGATTGTGATGGCAAATCATCAGGTAAGCTCATGTTGGCGTCGAGCTGCATTGCCTGATTTGACCTAGTCTTTGTTGGCTCTAGCATCTCTCCATTAGAGTCATCCATGATAACAGTTTCAGCGTCACTTTCTTCCGGTTTAAAGTATGGCGATGGGAATGCTTCTTTTCCCCCCAGGATCTGATCCAAATACTGAACGCTCTTGTCTCCAATTTCGTCATTCAAGTTATTCTGAGCTGGAATATCTTGAAAGTTTTCAGTTGATTTTTGATTTCGAGATTTGAGAGGGATATCGTTCAAATATCGAGAAAATATGCCATCTTTATTATATTTGTGATCTTCACCGTAATTTGCATGTTGACCATTGCCTTTGTCCGCAAAGCAAAAACTGTCTAGTTTATCACTATTTATCAACACATCATATTCGTTCAGTTGGTCGGACACATCTGGAATGCCCAATGTATTGGTGTTATTCGAATGCGGCGCTCTTAATAAATGCAATACTTGTTTCATAGATTTCGTCAATTGTGTTCTTGATTTCTTAATTTCCATCAAGTCAATTTCTGGTATTTCAATAATATCTTCATTTACAGAACTTTCCTTTTTAATCCCGTCCCCAAACTGACTTGATCCTCCATCCTGGTCCAACTGATTGTGCAACTTTTTATTCTCTTTTTCAAGTACATCTATACGAGACTTTTGTTTCTCATTTATGTATCTCAATGAATTGAGTTCACCTTGTAATTGCACGATTTTATGTTTCATTTCAGACTTCTCTAAGTTTGTCATGATTTTGAATCTTTCCAAGTCGGTGAATTCTGATGTCAAGTAGTTTATAACCCCCGGTAGCGTATAATTTGCCAATGGTTGTTGTTGTTGTTGTTGTTGTTGTTGTTGTTGTTGTTGTTGTTGTTGTTGTTG
>JAKTYF010000035.1:0-118299 GCA_030564605.1 Debaryomyces coudertii | reverse complement strand
AACTGTGGGGTTGGAATAACGATGTACACAGTTAGGAAGGGTAAAACTACAGGCCCGTATACTCTCAATTTAAATGTGTGGACCCACAAAAATGTAGCAACTGGAGCTGCATCGATACTCTCTCTGCTGAAGTACCCACAGGCTGCTGCAACAATGCAGCCTACTAATAAACCAATGATAACTGCACACGATTTCATAATAGGTGAACCAAATCTTTCGGCAATAATAATTGTAGTGTAGACGAGAAAGCCTAAACCAATAAATTCAGCCGAACCCCATTTTAATGGGTGCGCCGTCCCACACATTTCACCCACACAATCTGAGCCTCCAACCCAGTCCTGAAAACCAGTCTCAATTAAGTGTACACCAATCAATAACACGACAGGGCCTGTTACAATTGGTGGGAAGATCTTCTGCAATTGCTTTGCGGGCATGAACGATAAGAGGATTTCCAAGAGAGAACAAACAATTCCGGTTCCCAATATCATCCCGTATCCATCAGGACAAGGCTGATTTACACCATCCACGATAGGACAAACACCCGTTTTGTACATCATTGGTAATGCTTTCGTGACAATCGAGATGGTTGCAAAAGACGTCCCCACCACTGAAAGCAACCCAGTGCCCAAGAAATATGGGGTTCTGTAGATGTGAAACCTGGTAATCTGAATGCACGATAAAATCCCGGATACGATTAACGACGCACTAACGAGATATTCCAGTACAACTGGATCAAGATTAGCAGAAGCTGCAATAATAATAGGTGGCGTTACAACACCTGCAAGCATGGCCAACGCATGCTGGAACCCAAGTATAAACCCTAGTAAAAGTGGCATATTCGAATTCAAACCAAAAAATGGCTGTCTTTTGGCCACCTTTTTCGAGAATGGAATTTCGGGAACAAAAAGGTACTTATAATCATAGTCTCCTATGAACCCATCCTTGGTTGTCCATTTGTGTATCACTTGTTTGCCAAAATTCTTTAGATCTCCGACTTCAACCATTGTATTGCTATGTTTGCACTGTTAATTAGTAGACAAAGCCAGATTTTCTGATCTTTGTCTCAATATATAGGTGAAAAAAACTTCTTGGATCTCTAATTTACAATCAAATGGTAAGTATTCACTTATCAGCAATCCTCAATACTTTATCTTATCCTAAAGAATACATATCCAATATAAAACGGCGGATTTACCCTTAACTGATAGCAGATATGGGTATTTTTGTAATATATGCAGGCACCTGACTTATCTCTGGAGAAGACCGACGTACAATGATAAGTGATTCCAGATTGTTGATATCACTACGAACACTTCTTGGCCATGCTTCAAACTTCGTTAGGCCTACAAATGTCATATATACCATAAATTATTCTGTCTGTATCCGTCACATATCGGTTTGAACCATAATATAGATTACACCCATTCTGGGACTTTATTGCTGTTTGTATTCAGCCCCTGCGTAAGGCTCTAGGAAAACGAGATCACCTCTCCACTTTAAATTTTTCTATACATCTCTATAACATATTCTCATAAGTATCTAGCATTTCTGTTGGCCGTGGTTTAAGCTTATACTTCATGTAGTTGAGTATTGACAATGTTGCTTACAATACACCAGACGGATAACCGTCCACCACAGCACTACACGGTTTAACGCCCGACCAAAACCCAATTCAAAATGTTTCTGAAAAAGATTAGGTATGACCTAGATAGAAATTGCATCGGATGTTGCTATTTTATGCCATTGAATTACTACGATGCTTCTTTACATCAATGCAACATCTACTGATAACCAAATGCGCGTAGCATTTGAATTTCTATTTTAGGTTTTGACTTGAGTTGATCGTTCAGATTCACCAAAACTATGTGAACAACGTATTGGGCGATAGAGGAATCTGTGGAATATACTCACACATTGCTACGACGGACCTCGACTATATCTGCAAAATAGAATACGAAATAAGAGTTCATAGATGAGTTCTGAAAAAGCTCCTTGTCACGCGACATTAAAATTCTTCATGTAGATAAAGATTTGAGTGGACAATACTAAGTAGAATATTGGATATTAAACAAATCAAACACCATCGAGAATTTATACACTAAGACATAAGATTTTTTTGTTTGGCTTCGTTTGAGACTTATACTATTACATTAATCGATAGTGAACACAGTTAGTATTGGGAAATTTGGGGTGTACGATGTTTATTCTGATTCGAAGAAAGTATTTACAGCTAATAGTGGTCATTTCTTTGCTACTTATAGTGATGGCATCGCTTTTATCAATAATAAATGAGAGGTCGAATCTGAAGATAAATTCGAAGTTACGACTCAACTATTTAGATAGGTTTACAAGACAAATTTACGCTAGTTACTTTGGAGGGACGGAGAAGGAAGATACACTTGACCCAGAATCGCGTTTTAACAAAAGGGTTGATGCAATGTATCACGAAAAGATAAAACAAGAGGACGAGGATGGCATGTTGTGGATGTTGGATACGGATATCAAGGGTGGGTCGCTCAATATTCCAGCATTTTATTACGATCTGTCCGACAAACCACCGATCCAACCATATGACGTGAGATTCACGTTGGGGGTGTATATCCATCATTTGAGGAGCGAAATGAAGAAGCATCTAAATGAACCTGTGATCGCTCCATTCCATTGGTACGATTGGATGGATTTGTCATTATTGGACCAGTACTTGCTAGCACCTGAAAACGAGAAACCAACATGTGCATTTTTGGATGCCAGAGAAGATGAAATCAAGATGAACCAGGAAAACAATAAGAAACAAAAGGAAAAGGATGACAGGTTGAAGGAATTTGAACAGAAGCAACTAACTAAGGAGAAAGACAAGCAGAAGGCTGAAGAATCTGAGAAGAAGATGGAGGAAAACAAGATTGAAGACAATATCGAAAAACAATTCGAGTTGAATAAGGATGAGGAGAAGAAGGAAAGCAAAGGGGACAAGAAAGATGATAGCAAGGACAATCAAAAGGATGAGAAGAAAGAAGAAAAGAAAGAAGAAAAGAAAGAAGAAAAGAAAGAAGAGAAGAAAGAAGAGAAGAAAGAAGAGAAGAAGGAAGAAAATGTAGAAAACAAGAAAGAAAAGAGGTTTGAAAAAAGAGAAGCAGTGGATCCTAAAGAGTTCTGTGTCGATGATTTTCATTTACCAAGTGATTTTCAAGATGGAAATTCGAAAAGACCGGGATTCAATGTTTTCAAGAGCGACTTGAGAACTACACCAGATAAAGCAATACTTCTTGGGAAATCATATCTCTATTCCTTCGCTCCGCCTCCTTCGATGATTGTATTTTTAACGAAAGATGGTTCATATAATGTCACCGTTAAAGGAAGGGAAAAATTATTGAATTCGGGTTTAGTTAATGATTATATGTCTGCGACCAAGAAGAAATCAATTGATTCAAGTGTTGAATTCAAGAATTTAAAAAGGAAGATAAAGCCTAATACACATCAAAGTATCAACGATTATGAGATTAACCTTACGGAAGATTCTTTTATTTTTAATCATGAACAATTTATTAGTGAGTATGAGGCTAAGATAAAAAATGGCGGTCTATCAGTCAATCAATATCGTTATTTGCAATCCCTAAAGTATTCAGACTATGAAGTTAAAAATGGTGGCCCACCCAAGTATTTTGCTGAAGCCAGGTTATTGGGCAGTTTAGTTGGTGATCATTATGATTGGAGATTTTTTAACGGAGTTATGTATGAAGCTTCAAAAAGGAGTTTAGTTTTGCATAGATTGGTTAGATCATGGTTGTCGTTTAGCCGTAAGAATGGTATCAATACATGGGTTGCACATGGGTCTTTATTATCATGGTATTGGAATGGATTTGCCTTTCCATGGGACTACGATATTGATGTACAAGTACCGATTATGGATTTGCATAAATTATCTTTGCAATTTAATCAAACCTTGGTTGTTGAGGATATGGAAGAAGGATATGGAAGGTATTTCTTAGATTGCGGATCTTTTATTACTTTAAGATCCAAGGGAAATGGTAATAATAACATTGATGCAAGATTTATTGATATTGATACGGGTATTTATATTGATATTACCGGTTTAGCTGCGTCTAATACGAAATCACCAGATAGATACAAGGAATTCTATCCGGATCAATGGGCTGAGAACCAAGATGATTACACCGAAACAAATATCGCGATGAAAGCATATAATTGTCGTAATAATCATTTCTCAACCTTAGAAGAATTATCACCTTTAGTCAAAACTTATGTTGAAGGAGAGATGGCATATGTCCCCAAAAGATACACTGATATATTAACCGTCGAGTATTCTAAAGGGTTACTAAACAAAAAATTTAGTGGACATGTGTATATGAATCAGTTGAGGTTATGGGTTAAAGAACAGGACTTATACTATTTCTTGCACGATAAAGAGAAGTGGAAGTCACATAGTTACAACGAAGAATATACTGATATTGAGACAATTGAAGATTTTGAAAAGAACAATGTTAGGTTTGAGTTAACTGAAGTCCAGAAAGCCAAGTTATTAGGGGAAGCGGCAGAGAGAAAGAAATTAGATCAACCGGTGATCAAGTCAACAAAATTAAGTGACAAAGATTTGAATACAGTATACAATTTCAAACACGACCAGCTTCTCGAATTGCTATCCAAAGATGAGCTCTTGATTAATTATTGTCTGACTAGAGATTTTACGTTTTTCCACCAAGAAGAAATTATGAGGCTCTTATTCGGCAAATCCACCGAGCAATTGCTAAAATTGCGTAATTCATTTAAGCCGTTCACTACTAATTTGGTCGATTACTATATCCATAATAACGACTATAATTACGATGACGAGGTCAATAAGTACATTGCGTTGTACAAGGCATATTCATCGAAAACCGACTAGCATTTTTGTCGCTATCAACATTGCATTCTCAACATTTAATTTCGACGCTGATTGTATGCATTACTTTATTACACATGCCAGGTAACAACACATTTATAATATTAATATAATACAACTAATAAACATAACAACTAAAAATACACAGCACCAGAGAATCATTTTATATTCTTTTCGTCCTTTACTAGTTTCTTCCACTGTTCGATTTCCCTATACGCCCTCTCTAACTCCTGCTTCAACTTGTCATTAGAAGCACTTAACTCCGAAACCGCTTGCTCGGTCAACAACTTCTCAAGCGTCCATTTCTCGATGTTGTTATTTTCGTTCTCTTTCAACCTCTTGATGTACTCGACGGCCCTCTGCAATATCTGTGCCTTGTTGGTGTCGTTGGTTGGAATCAATGCCGCCAACTCCTTGATGCCCTGGTTGATCGACTCTCTTCTTCTTCTCTCGACCTCCTTGTGATTCTCTCTTCTCTGCTTATGCCACTCGTCTGACCCGTGCTGCGGCTTCGAGTTGCTCGACGACTGCGGCAATGTCGTAGGCTGCAAATGCGAGAGACTGCTTTGCGGCGAGTGCGACGCATGTTGGCCATGATGTTGGTGGTGCTGGTGGTGTTGTTGAGCCTGCTGCTGTTGTACCTGCTGTTGCTGCCTGAAAGCATTCTGGTACGCCAAATGCTGCTGCAACTGCTGGCTGTGGTGCTGCTGCTGTGAGCTCAACGCAGCAGCAGCAGCGTTCGCTGGTTCAGACGCTGCGGCCGCCACCGCCGCCGCCGCAGCAGCATTAACGTTATTGTCGTTGTTGCTGCCGTGGCTGTCTCCTCTGTTGTCGTCAGGCCCGTTGTTGGCATACGACGATTGCTGCCCCAAAAGCTCCGAATCGATCGCTATTTCGTCCTTCTTGTCGTCCCCTTTCAATTTTTTCTCCGTCTGGTGACTGCTGTCTTCTGAAGGTCTTTTCGACATGTCTGGCGTCTGCAATTACTTGTTTATACCTGGTACTAAGAATAACAAGGAAAAGAAAAATAAATAAATTATCACGAGGAGCATTCTCACATGGATTTCAGGTGATTTTTATTTAAACCATCATAACGCCGGGTAATGCTTTGTTTTTTCACATTGCGTGGGGAGGGTGACGAAGGCGGCGTGATGTGGTCACCGAGACATTAACCCGACATTTATAACGCGACATGAACAACCCGACATTGTGTCACAAAAGACCGAGAACTTTGCAACTTGCAACCTTTTACATAATTGACAGACGCTTAGTTTCATTGAAGTTCAGACTCAGCAATCTATGGTATTATACAATAATTAAAAAATTGCCAGTACCATTATTATGATTTATGTAAAAATGTTCAGGCTCTAATGTTGCACGTATTTATTTATGGATTATTTGTTTGTGAAACCCAGAACAGAAAACAAAAAACATTATACTGCGGTATGTCTAAAATTTCAAGCGATTAAATTCATTAGGAGTTGTGATAGTTTTTCATTTAAAATCATTGATAATAGCATCGCCAAGATTTATTTGTAAATGTAGTGTGTAATGTTCATATCATCTCAAACATTATATGAGAACAAAGGTCCGCGTGAGCTTATCTGGTCAATTTTACTAGTTTCAGTGTTTGTCACTTTTTCGCGTCTTCGCTATTATGATGCTATGAGAATTTGTTTGTTTACAATAATAGTAGATAGGTTTCCTTAAGTGCTCAAATATATGGTTTCGATTGAACATACGAATAGTATAACAATCGATTTCAATTTTGGATGTTAGGCTTCACATGAGAACACTAAGTTTTCCAGACCTATTTTGATCCAGGAATATCTCATTTCTAATAAATATGTAGGATAAGTCAATAGAAAGATTTAGAGCTTGACATCGCACAGGAAAATATCCCTTAAATTATTAAAATGGAGACAACTGCCACCTGATACTTTGTCTCATTTTTGCATACGTTAATAATTTGACACTAATCTCTTTCGTGGGTACTTCTAAATACCAGATACAGAATAGAGTACATTTACTAATGAATAAAATACTACAATATTACTCATTAAAGTGTTTTCATATGGCCATCATGACATCAGTATATAATACTATATCAGATTCGTATAGTTTAAGAGCAAATTCAGAATCACACATTATACTTCGACAGAATATATTTTCTTGAGTTTGATTTCCTCTCATACGAGATTCATCCAACAAACTCATCAATCTACTGTTAGGAGCAGCTAGAATCAATTCCGCGTCATACATATGATAAGATGTGGTTAAGGTCTACTTACTCCAGGGATTAATGATACTCGCACAAAATCAAATTGTCCTGTAAGCGCATATAGTCAGAATACTATGCGTTTAAACATTTCAGGCCATATGATAACAGGTTTAGGTTGAAAAGTGTACCGTAAACTGTCCATATTTCATTCTTTTATTCAATTGCTCAGAATGTCTGAAGTCAGCTTGGGACGATACATATTTGAACGACTCAGACAACTACATGTGCAGACCGTGTTTGGGCTTCCCGGGGACTTTAATTTGTCGCTTTTAGATAAGATTTACGAGGTTGATGGCCTCCGATGGGCAGGTAATGCCAACGAATTGAATGCAGCCTATGCAGCGGATGGATATAGTAGGGTAAAGGGACTTGCATGCTTGGTGACAACGTTTGGAGTTGGGGAATTAAGTGCCCTAAACGGTATCGGAGGAGCATTTGCTGAACACGTAGGGTTGGTGCATATTGTGGGGGTTCCGTCGATATCTTCACAGGCTAGACAACTTTTATTGCATCACACATTGGGTAACGGAGATTTCACAGTATTTCATAGGATGTCGAACAATATCTCGCAAACAACGGCATTTATATCAGACATCAAATCTGCACCAAGGGAAATAGACCGATGCATACGAGAGGCATATATTTACCAGAGACCAGTGTACATAGGCCTACCAGCGAACTTAGTCGATATCAACGTACCTACAGCATTGTTGAATACACCTATAGATCTCTCACTTCGTAAGAATGATCCTGAAGCACAAGAAGAAGTCATAGACAACATTTTGGGCTTGATTGCAAATGCGACCAACCCGGTGATATTGGTCGATGCATGCACCTCGAGACACTTTTGTAATCGTGAGGTAGAAGCTTTGGTTGATAAGACTCAGTTCCCGGTATTGACTACTCCAATGGGTAAATCTAGCTTTAACGAGTCTCATCCCAGGTTTGCAGGTGTGTACGTCGGCACCATGTCCCATGTAGAAGTGAAGGCATTGGTAGATGGGGCTGATTTGATCTTGGCAATCGGAACATTGTTATCAGATTTTAACACTGGGTCGTTCTCGTACTCATACAAAACTAAGAATGTGGTAGAATTTCATGCCGATTGTATCAAAATCAAACAAGGTACTTATCCAGGAGTTCAAATGAAAGAGGTTCTAGACGTGTTACTTGATATGATTGGTCCGGCCGTTAGTTATTACAAACCCGTCACCATTCCGTCCTCTACGCTTTTAACGAATTCTGTCACCAACTCGGACGTACTGTCGGCCTTACTCACCCAAGAATGGTTGTGGAGTAAAGTTGGTGCATGGTTCAAAGAAGGAGACATTATCATTACGGAAACTGGTACGTCGGCTTTTGGAATCGTCCAGACAAAGTTCCCCAATAACACCATTGGTATTTCCCAAGTGCTCTGGGGCTCGGTTGGGTTTAGTGTAGGGGCTACATTAGGAGCAGCGATGGCAGCGGAGGAAATTGATCCCACAAAGAGAGTTATATTGTTTGTGGGTGACGGATCGTTGCAATTAACTGTACAAGAGATTTCAACCATGGTTAAGTGGGAAACGAGACCATACTTATTCGTGCTTAACAACGATGGATATACCATCGACAGATTGATACACGGGATGAGTGCGACTTATAACGATATTCAACCATGGAATAATCTTGCATTACTACCCTTATTTAATTCTAAATACTATGATGCCATTCAGGTTTCGACTACTGATGAACTCGAAAAATTGTTTGCCGATGAAGATTTTGCAATTAACTCGAAAATTAGAATGATAGAAGTTATGTTACCAAGAATGGATGCACCAATAAACTTAATAAAACAAATGGAGTTTATTTCAAAGATGGACTCAGATACGTAATTATACCGGCGTTACTTTATAGACTAATATTCATACCTAATGTTTTCAATACTGTAAATTGTATTTTGGTCTGACACGACAATCTGTTTTTCAGTCCTAAACGTGCAATGTTATCTTACAGGTTTCAATCATTATCTTACAACATTCTAACTAAGACGGAATATCTAAAGACAACGTTTCAAACATTCCAGAGCTTTTCTTATCTTTCACTGTTCTCGAATAAGATTTAGACGAACCTTTTGTACAACTGTATATCTAAATCATCGATTATCAGATAAGAATGATAAAATGGGGTTTATTTGGGGCAATCAAGCCCATTAGACCCACAATTCCATTTTCACAAACTAGGTCTTTGATCTTGTCCAAATGTTCGTACATACGTTCGAAACGAGTTTCAGGTTTAAGGTCCGAATTATCCAGGTGTAATACGTCCTGGAGAGTCAATGGTAGAAGACCTTTTCAAACTTCCCGTACATTGGGTAATCATTCAAAGGAGGATTCGTCAACTTATTTATTTGGAAGAAAGATATCCACTTCTGAACTGAAAATCCTTAGATCGTTGTTGGTGACAATATGGCCTAAGGATAAGCCAAGTTTTAAACTTCGAGTCATATTTGCATTATCACTATTGATTGCTTCCAAATTATTAAATGTTGAAGTTCCATTCTTCTTTAAAAAAATAATTGATGAAATGAATATTGATTGGACTGACCAACTAGGTACACTTGGGACTGTCATCGGTAGTTTAATTATTGCTTATGGTGGTGCTCGGTTTGGTGCGGTATTATTAGGCGAATTGCGGAATGCAGTGTTTGCATCAGTGGCCCAAACGGCCATCAAAAGAGTTGCCCATAACACATTTGTTCATTTGTTGAACATGGATTTGAACTTTCACTTATCTAGACAAACAGGTGGTTTAACTAGAGCCATAGATCGGGGGACAAAAGGTATTTCATATGTCTTGAATGCCATGGTATTCCATATAATACCTATATCATTTGAAATATCCATGGTTTGTGGAATTTTAATTTATAACTACGGTCTTTCTTTTGCCGCAGTTACATTGACGACAATGTTAAGTTACTCGGTCTTCACTATAAAAACGACCGCATGGAGAACAGGGTTTAGAAGACAGGCAAATAATGCAGATAACCAGGCTGCCACAGTCGCATTAGATTCTTTAATAAATTATGAGTCAGTTAAGTACTTCAACAACGAAGGATTTCAAGCATCGAAATACGATACGGCTTTAACTAATTACCAGAATGCATCGGTCAAAGTGGCTACTTCATTGGCCTATTTAAATGCTGGGCAGAATTTCATTTTTACCTCCGCTTTGACTGCAATGATGTATATGGGTTGCAAAGGTGTCGCCTCAGGAGCTTTAAGTGTCGGTGATTTAGTACTAATTAATCAGCTAGTTTTCCAGTTGTCGGTACCTTTGAGCTTTTTGGGTTCTGTTTATAGAGAATTAAAGCAATCTTTGCTTGACATGGAAAATTTATTCCAATTACAAAATCATCAAATTAAGATCAAAGATGCTCCAAATGCACAACCATTAGTATTAAACACTAATGGTGTACCAGGTGAAATAAAATTTGAAAATGTCACCTTTGGCTATCATCCTGATAGACCAATTTTACAGAACGCGTCTTTCACAATTCCAGCGGGTGAAAAGGTGGCGATTGTAGGGTCTTCTGGAAGTGGTAAATCAACGATCTTAAGATTGATTTTCAGGTTTTACGATGTTGCAAGTGGAAGAATTTTAATCGATGGTCAAGACATTTCAAAGGTTACTGTAGAATCATTAAGAAGGAAAATTGGCGTTGTTCCACAGGAAACCCCCTTGTTCAACGATACAATTCTTGAGAATATTAGATATGGGAGATTAAATGCTACAGATGAAGAAATCCATGAGATGGTTGAGAAAGTTCAATTGACAAAATTAATTGAAGACTCTCCAAATGGATTCAATACTGTAGTCGGTGAAAGAGGTATGATGATATCTGGTGGAGAAAAACAAAGACTAGCTATAGCCAGATTACTATTGAAGAGAGCTCCAATTACGTTTTTTGACGAGGCGACTTCTGCCTTGGACACTCATACCGAACAATCATTATTAAGAACATTTAGATCAGCTTTAACTAAAAAAGAGAATACTCATATTGCTATTGCTCATAGACTAAGAACTATAGCAGATGCTGATAAAATTATTGTATTGAATAAAGGCCGTGTACAAGAAGAAGGTACACATCATCAATTATTGGAAAATCCGATTTCATTGTATTCTCAATTGTGGAATATCCAAGAAGAATTGGACATGGATGAAGAACTAAATGAATACACGAGAGAGACACAAGAACAAGAAACAAACGAAGAACAAAGGGTTAAGTAATTGTATAGATTATGTTGTGAATAGATGCTCGTAAATATTGTTTCCCGACGTTAAGACAATAGTTCTTAAAAAATAGAGTAGGTTTTCATTGACCTCTATGGATAAGCATATATAGACGAATAGATGGGTCAAGTTGTTAGTATAATCCTTCAAATCCTGATGGGCCTACCCAATCTGCTTCTATAGTTACTCGTGTTTCATATATTACAAGTAAGGATTGGATGTGGATTATATATGCCATATGCAATAATAGTGTACTTGCATTTCTCAACAGGAGTCAAACGCGATTTTCCTCAAGTTTGGTGATTATATGACATCTATGCAAGATACATTATCTGTTTTTTTTATTCAATTAAGTCATTTGCATAAGCGACTTATTTAATATGTAGGTGACTTATATCTATAATATTTATTTATAAGGGGTGTGTGTATACACCTTTTACGAGATGTCGCAGAAGGCATTCAGTTAATGTATTTACAGGGATTATAATAGACTATTAATTAAATCATCATAGAACTTACTAATTGTTTTCTTTTCCATATTTTCATCTTCCATTATTTGAACTAATTCTTTAAGTCCATGCTCAGGTAATTTTTCTAACTTCTCTTTTATAAAGTCTTCCCTCGAAGCAATTAAGTCGCTGTGGTATTGCATCAAATCACCTAATACCATTTTTGATATGTTCTTCATTGTAACACCTAACTGTTTCGACCAAGCTGAGCCTCTTCTTAAAGATTTTAATGTCCACTGGTCATAGTGCAATTTATACCAGGACCATAATTTAAGCTTGTCCTTCTTTAACACCCTAAATTGAAATCCAATTAAAGCTAATTCAATCAACTTGGAATCAATGTTTGCCACAACGAAATTCAATGACTTGGATAGTAAATCTTGGTTTTCAACAAATGACAATGATGAAACTGCAACAGTTTGCAAATTCTGTATTGAAGAATTTGAATTATTTAAAATTGAGTTATCTGAATTCTTTACCAACTGCAAAATCTGTTTGTATTCTCTTTGATTGGCTTTGCGTATGGTTAAATTGAAAATAGACGGCAATAGCTCCTTGGGAGTAAAGTATTTATTCACACCTGGATTGAGAAAATTCTTGAACAAATTTCTACTGATTTCTTGAAACTTCATGATATTTAGACCAATGTGCAAAATAAGATTTCTAACCTCCATCTCAATTGGTGAATAATTATTATCACCTAACATACATAATTTTTCCCAATTGCCTATCTTGTCAAATAACATTGTAATGTATCTCTCAAGCCACTCGTTATATTCCTCATAATCACTAAAATGAAGTAAAATGTTGCTAATTGTTTCCAAATAATTCAATCCTACTTTCAAAACATTATTATCGATTTTCCATTTTGAACTGATGAAACAATTCAATATTAAAATAAAAGTTATTAAATGTTGACTAGTTGTATTCTGCTGGCCCAATAATTTTCCATAATCATTGATGATGGAGATGACTTCCTGCGGCGTAAAATTGTTCTCGACTATTTTAGCACAAATATGAGAGATACATTCTTTGCTATACGTTACCTTGTAGTACCCAGCTTTGTTAGAATTCAATGTGATCAATTGGTCGAGAGGGATTGGGATCTCTTGACTTCTATCAGTCAACATTATGTTCAAAATCTTAGTTTCTTTTATGTCGTCGATTAACTTAATTGAAAGAGGTAAATGATATGGAGTATCTTCCAAATTATAAGCTTGAGGCGTGTGATTGAATAGATACCTATGTTGTTCAATAAGAATACTATCGTTTTTGGCCGTCACATTTACAATGGGATATCCAGGATATCTGACCCAAGAATGAACAAAACTCAACAAATCAATACTTGTAAATTCACTCAACACGTTCCAGAAATCAAACGGCTTAATGTTTTTAAATTCATAATTTACAATTGCTTTTTTTACACCTTTGAGCATATTTGAAAAGTTGGTTTTCGAAAAATCATCACGAGATGACTTTTCATTTTGCAAAATGTTACCAACCATCGATAATAAAACGATCCCTTTTTCATACGCTGTCTTATCAAACAAATCCTGGGTAGACATAGACAAAGAAGCTTGAATACCAGTGCTTATTTGGTGAATGCTTGGTAATGAAGAAGTGTCCGTAGTTTGGTCATAGAAACAATCTTCGTCCATAAGAGCTTCTTGTTCGCTCAATAGTTTCATCTCATAAATACCATTTTCGTAATCGTTCTCATCCAACTGTGCAACATAAAGTAAATAATTTCCCAACCATGTTGCAAAGGATTCGTTCAACCACAAGCTAGACCAGTCATCAAAAGAAATCAAGTTCCCAACCCATTGATGAACTAATTCGTGAGCAATGATTTGACGTACTTGTAGCTTGATTGATTGATGCGAACTCTCATCAACCAACAATTGACTAGACAAAATGGTCACCAATCCCCAATTTTCCATTGCTCCATCACTTAAAAAGGGCAATGCCACAAAATCCAACTTATCCAAAGGATACTTATGATCAAGTAATTTTTGTAAAACAGGCAACAATGAGGAACTGACGTACAATGGGTACCAACAAGACGATAAGGTACCAATTGGCGCATAAATCCTAACAGGGATTTCATTATCATTGTTTTCCAAGTACTCAAGATCACCCAAAACAAATCCAAACACAGATGATGCAATTGGTGGTGTTGGTTTGAATGCAAAAATTGCGTTTTCCGACATAGATACAGGTCTCGGATCCGCAATTAAAGTGGAGTTAGATATTACCTTGAATGAACTCAATGTAACAATGGTCAACTTTATTGGAATTTTGACATGCAACTCGTCTACTAACGGAAAAATCAACCTACAAAACTGGGGTTGGGTATGAGTCGCTAAGACATAGTTATTAGATTTACCCGAAATAGAATCCAAATAGTTAGTCTTAAAAAGTCCTTTTGTTTGATCCTTATATGTCTTGATAGTATTTACCTGACCCATATACACCAACGTGACCTTAGCCTTTTCTGGGACTTTCCAGTTGTAGTCCGAATCAATTGTAAAAGTGACTTGCTGCTTTCCTCGGTTATAATCTATCACTAATTCCGTGGTCTCATCCCCATCGTTTAAAATTGCTTTAGTAATAATCATTTTGCAGGCATGCAAAGTGAGTCTGAAGTTGTCGTAGGATCCGTGATACATGGGGTTTTTTGTAATATCAATTGTAACGGTGCCGTTAAAATTCGGCTTCAAATGGTTAATGTCTAATTGTAAATCATAAAATTCTGGAATGTACTGATTTGCCAACGACAAGAGTCCTGAATCCGTATAAATACGGGACACCTCTAGATCTTCTGGCAGCCAGCTAACACCAGCTTCCATATCTGACATCTGCTCTATGTTATAACTTTGCTTAGACACTACGATCTTTAATCAGTTAGTTAACCTTTTTTTGTGAAAATTTATATTCCCTGTATATAAAATATATTCCCAACAATATTTTTTTTCGTTTGCCAGTGATATACGATAGTAGATGCTTATAAAGTCGAAGAAGTGGTATATTTCAAGTCAAAAAGAACATTGTGGCCTGTAAGTTGTATAGAACTATAATTAATAGTAACTTGAGTCATTATAATTTGAAAACCTGATACAGTTCATCTATTTAACCAACTTGACAGTGATTTGTTAGAAATATAGTTTTAATGGGGTTAATAACGCAGTTGAAAGCAATTTCCAATGATGAATTAGATTTACAACTTATTAATCCGGGAAGGATAAGGATCGACTGCTCAGGATCTTATATCGCTAATGATCATTTGTTGAGAGAACAATATCATTCACCCACTCCTTCTACTTCACCTTCACCACAAACATCAGATTCTTCGTCGGACTCTGATTCTGATGAAGGCATGGTAGATGGATGTAAGGGAACAGAGATACCCAATGGAGGTGCGTTGCGCAGCTCTACTATAACCCCGGTAAATTTGAACAAAGGTGAGGTCACGAATAGATTGAATGAAATTGAGTTGTCTGCGACAAATCAGAACACAGATTATGACCTCACAAAGAATATCACGTTGCCAAAGCATAATTCCGAAGTAATTCACATCTCGGTGGATATTGGAGGAACTTTGACCAAGCTAGTATATTTCACAAAGAGCCAAAAATTAGATGGCCACGGTGGGGGAAAGTTACATTTCAAAGATTTTCAAACTGAAAACTTCAGCAGCGAAGTTTTGAAGTTTATGATTAAGTTAATCCAAAAATCAATTCACAAGGAGGAAGTACCACCAATCACGTACATTATGGCTACTGGTGGTGGGGCACATAAATTCTATCAATTGATGACAAAAACATTCCGTAAATACAAGTTTCCAATGAAGATCATTGCAAAGGACGAAATGCAATGTCTTATTAAAGGTTTAGATTGGTTGATCACCAAAATTCCGAACGAAATTTTTACGTACGATTTGGAAGAAAATGATACAAAATTCATTTCAAATCCATATACCAACGATGACCAAATTTATCCGTACCTTTTGGTTAATATTGGAAGTGGTGTATCAATGATAAAAGTTACGGGGCCAGGCCCAAAGGGATTTGAAAGAATCGGAGGTTCTTCTTTAGGGGGAGGTACCTTATGGGGGTTGTTATCGTTATTAACCGAGGCAAACGATTACAATGAGATGTTAGAAATGGCACAACGCGGTAATAACGAGAATATTGACTTGTTGGTCGGTGATATCTACGGGTCTAATTACAATAAAATTGGCTTGAAGTCTAGCCACATTGCATCATCATTTGCAAAAGTATTCAAAAAATTGAGATTCAATAATAATTATAATAAGGACAGTACATCCAACGGAAGCCCTAGATTAACACCTGCCGAAAAACTAGCGCAATTTAGACCCGAGGACATTGCCAGATCCTTGTTATATCTGATTTCTAACAACATTGGCCAAATCTCATACTTGCAAGCACTAAGATTCGGTTTGAAAAGGATATATTTCGGCGGTAGTTACATTTCGGGCCATAAACAGACCATTCATACTCTTTCATACGCAGTCAATTTTTGGTCAAATGGGGACATGAGGTCTTACTTCTTGAGACACGAAGGTTACTTGGGAAGTGTAGGTGCCTTCATGATGGGTCCCAACAGTGAAGCTTTGAAGAATAATGATTCAAGTCCTCCAAAATCCAACAAGAAGTCATGACCATTTATGTGTTACTAGGCTATACTTTATTTATTCAATTCTTACATTGCATATTTACATTATATTATTTATTATTTATTATTCTTCATTCATCCTTCTAATTTTATGAAGTAAAAACTTTTATGTACAGTAGAATAATGTAACGTCGCAGTCGCATGGTTACATTAAAAAACCTGCTTTTGACACAAAACTAGTGAATACTCCATCAAATTAACGGTCAATGGAACGTTTGAATATATAATAACATAAATTCCGTTTTTAAAAATTAATTTCCATGTTTGATGATGTATGATATAAATCTGAATCTACAATCAAATTATTCAGATCACCTAAACAACAACTATACTAAACACAATCCGAATAATACCAGTACTCACACTCATACTAACTACAGAAATAATAATAACAATAATAATAAAAATTCTCCGTTATCAACGAATTCAATATATAACGGACAATTTCTTTATTCCACACAACCGAATTCTAGTCCTCTAATTCACACATTTAATTCAGAGTGGGTTGATACTCCAGATAGCTCACCATCTCGCACTAAGTTCTATAACCAAGATATGTCTACCACCACAATTTTAGCAGATACTGCAACAATAAGAGCTACTCAAAATGGAGCTTCATCGAAGAATCATAAATATGAAACACCATCAAAACCTCAAGCATCGATATCGTTTATAACTCCTATGACGGACTCTAAGACACATGAGACTATTCTAATTAATGAAAAACAATACAAAAGTCCAATACAGGAGACATCTAAGGAACATAATGTCAAAACGATGGATATATTCTGGGCGATGTTGAACAACATTACTGGTAAGGATAAAATGGCAAAAGTAAGCCAATTCACTTTAAGACTTTTGCTTCATCATTCCAAGCAAATACAGGATTATCTGAGTGATAAATATATCAATATTGATGTTATAAACCGAAGATACAATAATAAAGAAAAGAAACTCAACTTAGTAAGGAATTTTTTACACCACCCGCAGAATTTTCTAAAATTAATAGTGATCTTAGTCTGTTCCATATTTAGGTCGAAGTTTACTGGCTTGGCTGGAGGGCTATCGTTATACAGACAATTTCTTAGGTTTGGTCAATCTCCTTTCAAAATGCGTTACCTAATTAATACAATTGTATCACGAACTGCGACTTATACGAAAGCTGGATATCATCTAGCAGATGCTTCCAATATCAGCAACTGTTTCACAAGGGATATTTTAGGAGATATTTTTTCGCTATATTACAGTATTTTTGATGAGACAGGCTTGTTGTTTAAAATGAAATTTTTCACAAACAAACCATTCCACAAAGTTGTTCAAAGACATGAAGCCTTGGCATGGTATTACGGAACGTTACTAGGGATCTATGATTCCTACGACCGGTTGCAAAAATTGGGCCAACAAGAAATTGACTTAAAAATTCAAATACAAGTTAAGAATAAAGCGCGACTGTTATCAAGGCAATTGTTGAGTGCTACATCAATAGAAGGTCTTTCGCATGAAGATGATACTAAAGATGCGCAACTTCTAAAGGAAATACAATTCAAAAAATACAATTCTTATATTGATATTTACAAGTTCTTATCTGATCTTGTTTTTAATACTTATACTGTGTTCGATATGACTTTACCATTCAGCACCTTGCAAATATGGATGGGTATAAGTGCATCTTCTCTTAGTACATATAAGTTATACCGGGAGACGAAAAAAAGATTAATTACCGAATCTTTGCGGAAGTAATAGAATTCATAATATAGATTTAATGAACATCAAATCGATTTTGTAACTTCTAAAATTTCTTGTAACGTAATGTTATTAGGTAGTTCAGCAGCCTCTTTCCAAAATTTCGACAAGTGCCTTGCCCCAGAATCACAAGCTATTATTACTATTTTTTGGCCTGGTCCATACTTAAGTGCTGTTTTAACTGCAGCTACACAGTTAATGGCAGAAGAAGACCCCCAGAAAAGACCATCATTAATGCACAAAAACTTTGCCATTTTTAATGCCTGTAAATCGCTTACTCTAATTGCTTCGTCAATGTTGTGCTCCCCTTGTTGAAAATTCCATGTTAACCTATTTAATCCGATACCTTCAACTAATGTATCCACCTGGTGCCTTCTTCTTGTTCCCTCTCTTTCCACGGAATCGTACATTACACCATAGTTAACCCTATTAGCCAAACCTGATCCCTGTGGATCAGCCAAGACTATCTTTACATGACTGTCTTTCTCTTTCAAATATTTAGAAACACCGGCAATTGTACCGCCTGTGCCAGATCCATTTATAAACACATCTATATTCTCTTCCATTTGTTCCCATATCTCAGGGCCTGTAGAGCTATAATGTATGCGCCAATTAAAATCGTTTTCGAATTGATCAGCAAATATTGCATTTATATCCCTAGACTCATCTTCATTGACTTTTAATGTCCCAAGTCTAGCTGCATTCGTATATTGATTAGGATCAACAATCGAAGCAGGCTTCACCGGCTCTAACTCAGCTCCTAAAGACTTCAACAATTGCAACTTCTCTGGTGAAGTATCATTAGGAAGACAAATATGGGCTTTGTACCCCAAAGCATTAGCTAAAACAGCAAACGATATTCCTGTAGACCCGGATGTACCCTCAAAGATTACATCTCCATGATTGGGGACCAACTTTCCAAGTTGCTCATTTGCCCTTATAATAGCTAATGCGACACGATCTTTAGCACTTCCGGCTGGGTTCATCAACTCTAATTTGGCGTATATCTTGCATCCTGTGAATTTTGATAAAGATTTGATCTCAATCATCGGAGTGTTTCCAATTAATGATTCAACACCTCTTGATATTGGCGATAAAGTTGTAAGTTTTCTTTTATTAGAATTTATCAGCCCATGAATTTGTTTAAGTATTATTAATGCCGATACTATAGCAGCACCGGATCTTAGTACAGACTTCCAATCTATCATCTCGTTTTGCAGATAATCAATACGTTCCTATTTAGATCATCAAAAAAACTGCTTTCAAAAGTAAACTGAATCAGGTGATGACGTATGAACCATATCAAAAAAATAATATTCTCGCTAGAGAGTATTAACGTTTATTAAGATATACTGCATTTCCTGCTACAATCTCGACAAAACTCACAATGGCTAATAAAGGAGGATGGAAATTCAGGAAGCCTCGAGGCTCTAGAGCATGCACAGTGTGTCGATTAAGAAAAGTTAGATGCAATGCAGAAACACAAATGCCGTGTTCTAATTGTATTTCATTTGGATCGGATTGCAGATTCCCTGAACCCAGAAGAAAGAAAGGAACTGGCAAGATTGCATCAAATATGCCTCACTCTATGAGTCCACCTGTGCAAGCTGGAAATGGAAGCAACCACCTGCCTGTAGACAATAACTTGGGAAATTCAATTCCTACTAGCTATCCGGCAATAACGCTGTACAATACATATAATGAAGCATCACAAGTACCAACACAAAATCCCTTTCCGTCACCTCAGATCAATCATGTCAATCACAAAAACCAAAATCAAAACCACCAGCCGGTGTCCCAACAAATGCAACAAATCTCACAAATACAGGGTTTTCATCAAAGTCAACCCCAAATGCTGAATGGTACCCAGATGATAAATATGAATCAAAACCAACAATACACATCAAACTCTAATCCACAATATGTGCCGACTATGCCAAATCAACAGTATTTTCCTTTCCTGTCGACACCACAGTATGTACTTCCGCAGTCGAATCAACCGCAAGGCCAATCATGGGTGCGACATGCCAACATAGATGAAAATGTAAATGGTCCAGCATATATTCCATATGATCCGATAGCTAATATATCTGTCAGGAATGTGATGCCTCAATATAATCCATCTAATATGAATACCCTGTCTAATAACGGAGTCAAAGTAGCACCGGACAGAAAATTGAGTAAATTTTTATATTTTGGCCCTACATCTTGTTATTCTTATTTTGTTGATGAAGGAAACTCGAAGAGAATGGAAGACAAAACTGATCAAGATATTGCGGATATAGGATATAGCATGTCTTCCAGTATAGATCCTAAAGAAATTCTCATTGAAATACAAGTATTAAATATAAGAGGTGCTTTCAACTTACCATCTCGATCGGTCATGCTAAGTTTATTTGAAGCATTTTTTGATAACATCTATTCGCTGATTCCGCTAATCAATAAGGACATATTTATGAAACATTTTAATGACCCAAACCCCGACAAACAACCTCCGCTTGTTTTAATCCAAGCTCTTCTTTTGATAGGATCGAGATATTCACAGCATCCAGCGATAGTTGATTCCAAGAACAATAGTTCCACTGCGAGCTATACCTTTTACCAAAGGGTCAAATCATTGTATGACTCCAGTGTAAAATTTGAATACGTTGGTGATAATAGTGACGAGGATGACGGTTACTTAACGTTCAATTACCCAACAATATTAGTTCAGGTGTCGTGTATTTTATCCTGGCACTGGGTGTGTCCTGAAGATGCATCTAGGGGTATCTATTTCTGGACTAGAAATGCAATTACTATAGCTCAAACATTTGGGTTCCATAAGAATATGGAAGATGCATATTTTGTCAGACATTTATTGCATAAATACAAACACAATGAATTACAAAAATACAAAATTGATCAACAATTATTCTACTGGAAGAAGATATGGTGGTGGCTATTTTGCAGAGATCGATCTGCAGCAATGAGTTTTGGAAGACCTTTAGTAATAAACTTGCATGAATCTTCCTGTGAAATACCTACGATTCAAGATTTCGCGAAGTATGAATCTGAAAGTTGGTCAATTGATACTAAAGAAGATAAACTTCTTGCCGAATTTCTTATTCACTCAATTTTCTTATCAGAAGTTATGGGATTGGTAATTCGTGAACGGTACCTGACGAAACAATCCCACAGCCCAAATAGCAATACATCCAGAAATACCAAAGTCGTTAACCAGTTAAATTTGTTGATGGGTATTTTCTTTAATAACCTACCTGACAAACTAAAATTCACTGCTAATGAACCCGAAACAATGAATGTTTATTCTTGCTTATTAGGAGCCCTATATTATATTACGCTCTTTCACATTAATCGAGTTAAGCTAATGACAATTCAAGGTACCGAATCCAATAACAAGTACTGGGGAATTTCATTTCAAGCAGCCTACATGACATCACTTATAGCTCAATATTTAGGTGACAGATTCAGCTCAGGTGAGAGGCTATTGCTACCTCCGCAGCTAGTATACACAATGTCCATGGCAATGATCATATTGTCGTTTCATACTGATTCCACAAATAAAGTTGTGTCGCGAACAGCTACAAGACAAATGAACGTCTGCTTGAATTTTTCACGACAATGCCATGCTGCATGGCCAGGAATAACTTACCTGCTAATTACTTTTTTCACGGAAAGACTCAACACAGTAGATAAAAGAGATGAGTTGATCGCAAGAGCCAAAGCTGTATTGTTAAAAATATGTAAGGAATATATGCAAGACGAAGAAAAGAGCAAAACAGACCATCTAAAGATCCTGAAATCGTTCGACTTGAACTTATTACTCAACGAAACCGATGAAAATTCTGTCTCCGATGCATCTTCAAATGAATACTACATCTGCGATAAGAACGAACAAGACTTGAGTCTACCTATCTTCAACATTGTGACAATTGAACTACCTCCTCTACATTCCGACTTTTGTACGTCATTTAACGCTACCCGTTTATTTCCCAAGAGCAAAACAAAGTATTATAACATTTCGCCTACCCTGACGCCTACGCAATCACCTATGTCCGCAAATGTCAATCTGCAACCACTCGATTCACAGTCGAACCAGTCAAATATGTATTTAGATCCGCAAAATGATGCGGTTCATGCACCCCGTACAAACCTCAACATCAATATTCCCGAGCAACCGCTATTTACCGAAGGTTTTCCGGACAGTTTTGTCGCAAACACAAATACTTCAACGACTGTCCCAGCCCACCCCTCTGCGGCATCTTTGGGCAATGAGAACATTCCACTCTACCCTACAGCGCCCGACTCAGTGTACCCCTTTCCTTCTCCGGCATCTCAACCTACCTCGCTCGATTTTCACGACAATACTGTCTTAGACAGTCAGTATTTCCTTAATGTTAATAGCGGTGTCAATTGGAACATCTACAACATGTAAGCCTATTATCACATTTATTTCCATTCTTTCATCTTTAATAAACTGGTTCAAGAGTGCTAAATTACTCCATTGTACTATATCATGTATTTATTTAAAAAATACTTTATTCGTATTCAATGTAGATTTCATCTACATATGATCGATCTGTACATAAATAAAAAATTTTATATCAATATGAAATTTCGTTTACTAACATTAAAAGCCTAAATACTCGCAGTTTTCAATTTTTTTTTTTTCGCACTTCCCCAGTAATCCGATCAAGAAGCGGAGGAATTATCAATTGACTGAATAATAGGGCAGATAAATTAATTTAATCTATCATGGCTAGTAAAGTTAAGAAGGAAAGACAGGATAATTCGGTGGAATCTTTGCGTTCTACGAGCGATAATTCAAATGCAGATGGTAAGAATAGAGCAGGACAGAATGGAAACAATCTTAATAATCAGGAAAAACCCAAGGCATTTACAATTAAATATAAAAGACCAAGAGGGTCGAGGGCATGTGTTGTTTGTAGGTCTCGAAAGGTGAGATGTGATGCAGAAATCCATATTCCATGTACAAACTGCATAACATTCGGTTGCGAGTGTACGTTACCTGAAGCTAAGAAAAGAGGCAACGTATCGGCGGAATCCAAGGCAAAAAGAAGTAAGATCAACGATAAGGATATGGGCGTTCAGTCAACAGCATCAGCGAATGCTGGTTTTAAGACCGAGAGCAAGAACACGGCCATGACACCAAACGCGAGTAATCTAGCGTCGTTAATGGCAGAGGCTCAAGGGAGCTCATCGACTATTGAGCCCGTATTGAATATATCACAAGTGAGCGTTCCACCATCTTTGACGTCAAATTACAAGACAAGGCCGTCAATGCACAAGAAGGAATTAATGCACGGTAAAGGTAAAGCGGCGTTGACATTTTTGGGTTCTTCATCCATTGCACAGGTGGCACAAAAGGTTGGACAGAACCATGTCCAATTGACGGAAGATGTGTTTGATGTTAATGAAGAATCACTAGACTCTGCAGAATTAGAGATTTTGAAATTGAGAGGAGCTTTCCTTCTCCCATCTCACGAGCTCTCTCAAGACTTGATTAATTCATACTTTGAACACGTCCATCCATTGATGCCTGTAATTAACCGTACGGAATTTATGAGAAAATTTAATGACCCAGAAGATAATCCATCGCTAATGCTACTTCAGGCAGTTTTGTTGTGTGGATGCAGAATCTCACAAAACCCATTATTACTTGATTCAAAGGGATCTAATAATTTAGCGTCATTGACGCTATTCAGAAGAGCCAAAGCGTTATACGAATCTAACTATGAAAGCGATCCGATTTCAATTATTCAAACATTAATTTTGATTGGTTCCTATGGTGAAGGGCCTGAGGACGTTACAAAAAATTCCTTTTACTGGACAAGAGTCGCAGTAGGATTAGCTCAAGGATTCGGTTTCCAAAGAGATATTACCAATTCACCCGACTTGAGTGAGACTGAAAAAAAGGTTTGGAGAAGGATTTGGTGGTGCTTGTTTGAGAAAGACCGTAACGTATCTATTGCCTATGGTCGTCCTTTGGTCATTGATTTGAACGACTGTGACGTCCCTATGCTTACAGTAGATGATTTCAATGAAGATGAACCTGGTTACAAATCGCCATACTCTGTCAATGAAACTCAAGCGTTGTATATTATTCATTTGGTTAAATTGGCAGAAATTACAGGTATCATTATTAAATATCAATATACTGTAAAGGCTCAACTGATGAAAACTAAAAACAAATTTTCAATTATTCAGCATTGCGATATGTTGATGGGTATCTGGTTTGCAAACTTACCGCCTCAATTAGTGTTTTCATTGAAAGACACGTCTACACATAATTTTTACAGTTGTTTCTTGAACGCACAATATTATAACCGTCTATACTTAATTCATAGGTCGAACTTATTGAGAATGGCAAAGTCAAACTCTACAAACCCAAACAATTATAAATATCCTTCTTGGGGTATTTCTTTCCAAGCCGCTAGAATGATTTCAATTGTTTCTAAGATTTTATTGGATAGAAACCTTATTAAATTCTGTCCTGTTATGTTTATCTACATTGTTTTTACTGCATTGGTAATGTTGATTTATCATGTGGATTCTCCAAACCAAGTTATTGCATCTACGGCTGCAGATTCGCTATTTGTTTCAAGAGCGGTTTTAAAAGAATTAGCTAAATATTGGCCAATTGCAAATGTTTTAATGAAGCTATTTGACAAATATGCGAATGACAAAATGAAAAGGGCAAAAGTTATCGAAACAGGCTCAAAGATTGCTGAGCTACAGGAGTTACATGCTGATCAAAAGGCAATGAATAATGATAATAATATAAATAATTATTATTGCAGCAATGAAGAAACAAAAATTGAAGACGATATTATTGCGAAAAGTGATAGTTCGCCCTTGGGTTATGGTAACAATCCGTCTCCTTCTCAACTGGTAGCTTCCGGTATATCACCCGGTAACAGCATGTTCAATAGTAAGCCTATGGAAGATACAAGCAAGCCGCCTAATATTGAGCAATTAGTACAACAGATTAAGCATCCTAAGCAATCCATTAATAAATATTGTGAGAAGATATCTCCAGCACAAGTTAAAACTGGAGAAACATCACCGACTTCATCAACCCAATCGTTCCCAGATATTTCATTAGTCACTGAGAACTTACCAGCAAATCAAAATTTCTTTGAAAATTTCGAACCAACACAATTATTTCCAGATGTTAAATTTTGTTTACCACCAACAAGAGCGCAATCCCCATCTACAGAACAAGACATTAATAATAATTTTGAACATGGCAATGAAAATGATGCAAATACTTATCATTTGGATCATACCTCAAATACAGGTTTTAATACGAACTTTATGGATAGCTCATTCATCAATATGAATTTACAATCCACAGCTGCGGAAAATAATTTCTTAGATGATGACCTTACCTCACTCTTTAACATGCAAGGTTAGTTATATTATATTTCCATATTTTTACTTCTCGTTCTTGAAGCAATCCAATTGTATATTTTCTTATTTATTTATGTAATAATACAATATGATTTACCTCCAAAATGATTTTTTATTGCCTTTACCCTTCAGTTTGATTTTCTTTAAATTTGCCAATATTTCTTCTCTCTTTAGTTTCTGACTATATCCAATCAAATTCTGAATAACTGATTCGTAGATTTCGTAATTCTGCTTTTGATCATCCAATTGTTTATTCCAAATACTGCTCAACTCGATCAATTGTTTATAATTCTCCCTGTACTGTTGCAATTTTTCTTGTAAGCTTGCAAAATTTGACGTTTCTAAGAAATTTTGTGATGAGTTATTTAGATTATCTGTTTCAATCGCTGATAAAATTTCTGTAGTTTTATGTAATAGGTCTATCTTTGTATCGACTGAAATACTTAAATCTTCAAAATTTGGTATATCAAATCCATCCCATTTTATATCATTTTCGTTGACAGATTTTCTTCGTGGCATTTTCGGCGTTTTTAGCAGATTTTCCTCTTTGATTTCATCTAAATTTATAGGGACACATAATTTAATCAACAAATTATGACGAACATTCAGTTTAACCCAATTTGGAGGTTTCAAATGAGGTATCTTGGACAATTCTTCAAATATTTCACTAGATCTTTCGGTTAGCAATGAATTTGCGTTAGGACTTTCTTTATCCTGGGTTTGAATTATATTAGGAAATACATTATCCAATGTTTCATGCAAATTCTTTTCAAATTGAGCTGGTTCATTAAACACTTCTTCACTAAAACGTGCATATCCGCCTGAGTTTATCTTATTGTATTTTCCTATTGAATTCATTTCTTCAACTTCCTCAAGTTCTGTAAACGATGCATCATCAAACGACCCGAAGTCACTATCCCCCTCCTCGTCTTTGTCTGCTACATTGGTTGCATTGAAATTGCCGAAATCATTACCATTCTCAATATTAATATTCAACGTTTCGTCCAATATTGACTTTTCTATATTTGTTCGCCTTACTTCCTCACTATCATTATGTTCGCTCTTACTAGTCTGACCTTGATGGACTATCAGTTCTACTTTTTTGTCTTCTAAGATTTTATCTTCCGCTACATTCATTCCACGAAGCATATTATTTTCATTATTTGTAGTTTCATCAGACATGCTTATCAATCCTCGTGCTAATGTAGACGTAGTTTGTTTCATTTCAATATTTTGGTTGTTATTGTTCTGGTAATTTTGTGCAACTTATCGTTAGATATATAAAAAACATTTCGGGCTCACGTATTGCAACAATCTAAAATCATTCCCACATAGTATCTCTTATTTATACACAAAAATATCATGTCGATGATAGTAGAGAAAGTATTCATAATATTCTCTATTGGAAATCCTGGCCCAACCAACAGGCACTCTACGGGCCATATAGTATTGAAAGCATTGATAGAATATTTTGAAGCTAAGCAGCTAATAAAGCCCCTGACCAATTCAATGTATTCTATGACAGAAGTAGATAAGCTAGCAATAGTCAAATCAAACAGCTACATCAATGAATCAAGTAAGCTGTTAAAACAGTATATTGAACAAGAGAGTGTAAGATTAAACCAAGCCGTTGTAGTCGTTCTCTACGATGAATTCGATTTGGCAATAGGTAAAGTGAAAATATCAGCATTCAAAAAAAATGAGTCCCATAACGGGATCAGGTCACTAAAGGATTATATATCGCGTCAACCGGGGAATCCGACAGTGTATAAATTGGGTATTGGAATTGGACCAAAGCCGTCAAGTGCAACTACAAGTACGATGTCGTCCTGGGTTTTATCCAATTTTCAACCAGAAGAGCGGGAGATTATAGATAATAAAAGCATTCCACTCACAATAGATTATATAGATCACATCATTGATGTGAACGGTGAAATCAAAGATTGCAATAAATTGAATGCTCATTTTACTAAACAGTTAAAATTACAGACATGAGTGTCACTACACATTTTTTAATCTATAGAATGTCTATTCAAATAATGTCTATTCAAATATACTTAAGTCAGAAAACAGTATTACGTCTGTGTAATTTGTTAGGCTTTGAGGAGGTACCTCTAAATATTGATTTTATTAAATATGCTCCTCTACTGTCATCATCATTTGTTGAACCACCTATTCTCTCATCTGTAGTTTCATCCGCTGTGGATGAAGCATACCCATCATCATCGTAATATTCATACTCATCGTCTTCCTCCTCGTAATCCCCGATAGTCTTCGTATTATCTTTATATCTGACCTTATTGAAATTTATTGCCTCGTCATCACTGGAGTCGCTGTCATACCCATCATCATCAAATATGACACTTTTTACTTGCAGTTCGGCTGATTCCTGAAGCTCATTTGTTTTACGGGTATCTACTGATGTCATGGTAGTAAAGTTAGCAGATAATTTAGTCAACTTTCTCCCTTTTTCAATGGCTTTTTCAATGCTTAGCCTATGTTTGACAAACAAGATTCTTGGAAACATAGCTCTTTCTCCTTTTAGGAGCATCTCTGAGAGTCTTTCTTCCGTTGGATCACTTAATATATACCAGAAATCTTTTAGTCTATTTCTTGGCCATATGGTAATGGACCCCGAAAATTTCTGTAACCAAATATTCAGCCAATCTTGTTCCAACAAATGGGGCAACAAATCGAGACTTTTTACCATTTGCAACCATTTGGTTATTTCAAGCTTGAATAATTGTTCCAATGCTGTTGCAATAAATCCACCACGTAATGAAGCGTATTTTTCTTTGTGTGTCTTTCGACGAGGTATAGCCACAGGCCTTCCAACAGTACCTTTTGGCGCAAAGAAGAACAACAGAATGTGGGGATTGACTTGCGACACAATTGAAAAATTCACATTATAATACGTATTTAAAGCACTAATTGGGATATCTGTACGTAATGAACCATCTCGCCATTTATTGCCCAACGAAAATGGAACAACCCTATTATTCAAATCCTTCATCAATAAAACAACGGGATTTAAAATTCCGGGAACCGCAGACGAAGCTAATAGGGCAGACCAAATTATACAATTAGGAGATGTGATATTGTTACATAAAATGACCGGTGAATGTGGATTCGAAGGCACAGTCGAAATATTAAGTCTTCTTCCAGTTCTTTTGAAAGATTCATTAAATGTTGTAGAGCCCTTTGTAAAAAAATTTGATTTTCTAGCCCACGAGAGAGAATCAAATCTAGCACCCGTCTTCCACCACCTAGGAATCCAAACATACCAAGGATCTTCACAAGCCGTAATTTTTCTTGCCAATTCTGGAACTAGTAATTTCTTTAATTCATTATCAGTCCTTGTACAAGTTAATGCAGCGATTAAACCACCTCCAGATGTACCAGAAATGATTGATGGTAACAACCCATTATCAAGAAGAGCTTTGACAATCCCAAAATGCGTGTAAGTGAAGCACGCTCCTCCACTCAAACACAATGCAGTTTTCCCATAATTCTTCAGGATTGTTCTGAAAAACCTACGCTTATCACTGAAACTGATTTCTTGCGATTCTATCACCTTGTCAATACATATGGTAACTTCGTCAATGTACTTTTCAACCAAATGTTTTGTTCCATAATATCTATGAGAATATAACTGTCTGTTTTCAATACCAGCAAAGTTTTTCTTGACACATCCTTGTAATATCACCATCAAATCACTATCTCGTCCATCCTCTCGTAAGGATGATAATTTGGATATGGTGAGCTCAACAGTTTTGTAGTCATAATAGGAAAATTTAGGGTTCTCTGACCATTTATCAAGATTTAAAAACCTGTCTAAGTTCAATGCATTTTGAATCCATTCATCATAACTCTTTGATACCCTTAGTTTATCTCGTAATTCTTTACGCTTACCCACCCAGGTCAAAAAATACTCCAGAAGGGCCACATACGCTCTAACGATAATATACAAGACACATAGGAAGAAAATCCACGACAGGATAAATATAAGAATGGGCCACCGAAGCATTGTATAAGATGCACTTGATCGAAACTCATTCGTTATCCTTGAAGTAGTTTCATGCACTGTAAATCTTTTACTCTTAGTTCTTATCTTCGCTTTTGGTATTGTTTTACTAGTATTTATTGGCCACCAATCACTTTTCGATGAAATCAAATCTGGTTTATATGTATCTTTCAAGGCCGTCGAAAGCTGCTCTGCTCCCAAATCATCTATTTTTTCCGCTTCTCTCTGGGCAGCGTCAGCATCTTGAAATTCTTTATCGGACGATACTCCAATCTTTTCATTTTCAAGGATTTCATATTGTTCTTCCCAAGCTAATGCCTTAGCGAATGACTCAATATGCTCTTCGTTTACGTAGTCATTGTCTTCATCAAATAACTCTTTCCTATCTGTATTTTCCATAGTTGGTTGCTTGAATAAATTGCTCTTCATAATCACTACTGTATCTTTTTGATCATGATATCTACTTTTCTATATATACAGGATATAAACCATCGGATCTTCAAAGTCCCAAGATATGGTCTGATAAATAAATACATCTATATAAACACATACGGAACTATGTCTATTAGTTATGAAGTTCCAATTGATGTGATTGTCTTGGATATTGAGGGAACGGTGTGTCCTATATCCTTTGTGAAGGCTACATTATTTCCTTATTTCCTTGAGAAATTACCAAATAAGCTATCAGCATTGACTTATCCACTCAAGGTCACGGACAGCTCACCAATTGAAGAGATATGTAACCAATTTCCGGAGAAGCATAAGGTGTCTCACGAGGCGTTGCTCGAATATATCACGTCTTTAGTAGAAAATGATATTAAAGATCCAATTTTAAAGTCGCTTCAAGGGTTGATTTGGAAATTGGGATATGAGAACGAAGAATTAGTGGCTCCGATTTACAAGGATGCAATTGATTTCATAAAGAATATGAACTCTTCATCGAAAAAAGTTTATATCTATTCGTCTGGTAGTATTAAAGCTCAAATCTTACTTTTCAGACATGTTAAATATCTGGAAGATATGTCGGTCGATATGAACTCGTATCTTTCCGGCTATTACGACATCACTACAGCTGGTTTCAAGCAAAATTCCACTTCATATAGACATATCTTGGAAGATATTGGTTACGCGAATATGTCTTCAAGTGTATTGTTTTTAAGTGATAACGTAAAAGAAGTTGAGGCTGCTCTCAAGGCAGGTATGAATAGCATAGTTGTTGATCGGCCTGGAAATGCTCCCTTAACTGATGCTGACAAGGAGTCATTCAGTGTTATAGAAACATTCAGGGAATTGCAAGTGTAAAATTTATACAGGTAGAAGTCTAGTTAACGTTTATGTACTATTTTTATATACTAATGTACAAAATAACTCTTACATATCTCTAAATAGAATATCAGCAGCCACTTCTTCATTTTTGTCACAAGCCATGTACACTTGGATAACTAAATTACGGTCGAACCCCAATTCACATAACCTATTTATAGCACTTTCATCTTGTTCAGTTAATGCAATACGGACAGTACCAGGTTCATTGGTTTGGCCAGTACCTTCGGCACCTTCTCCTTCGCCTTCTTCAAAATCAAATCCCATGTCATCACCGCTTCCTAAAAAGCTTCTGATAAAACCTTCTGGGTCTTGTTGAATCAAAGCTGCTACTTGTGGGTTCGATGCCGCCAATTGCTCCAATAACGGTTGGATTAATTCTGGGTTTGTTTGTAACGCAGTTCTTAACAAACGCATTTGATTATCTTCACCCAGCTCTTCCGCACCTCCTTCTCCACCAGCTTCGTTACCCCCTTCTCCTTGTGTTGCTGCCGCTGCTGCTTCAAATAAGTTTTCACCATGTTCTTCATCACCTTCATGTTCATTCTCATCTTCCTGATTATTGGTGCTATCATTCGCAGATTCTCCAACTGGTTCTGCATTTGACTGACCGGCATGACGTTGTAACGATTCCGGTATACCAGTCAATAAGTATTCGACTGCACGATGAGGATTATTAAATGCTGCTCTTAAAGCTTCTTCGATCTGCGGTCTTTCGTATCCCATTTCCATGATATTCTGAATAGTTGCCTCTCTATCGTCCCCTTGAGCAAACGCCGACCCTGGTTCGGAGTTTTGTTCATTCGATGAAGCACCACCAGCTGTAGGTAATCCACCACTGCTGCTGGCATTTTCTGTTGGGGTATTGGCAGTTGTCTCTTCTGCCTTTTTAACTGGCGCTGGGCTCGCTTTTTTTGCCTTAGATATCATAAAGATAATTGAGTCACCATCCTTAATCTTGAACGATTCCAATGTTTTGTCGTCCTGCAAGATCTTACCAGAATAAACAAATTTCAATTGCGATACTTCACAATCTTTTTCAGAAGCAAGTTTTTCCTTAGTAGCTAAAACCTATCAAACAATGTTAGCAAGTGTTCTGAATATCTCGCATCTTCTCTAAAAATGCTTCTTCATAACATGTTAGTACATACTGTGTCAGAAAGATCGACTTCGATTGAAACTTTTTGTTTCTTGAAGTCTTTGAAAATAATTTGCATGCTGAATCAGTAGCTCCTCTTTAGTACAGTTGCTATTATATTACAACTAAACTATTAGCTATTATATAAAGAGAGATAGCAGTAATATGAATAAAAGTGGCAATTTGTCCGGTCGGGTTACAATGAGAAATCGTAGTACACTACTCATTACTAAATTTTGGTGATAACTGATTTCGATTTCGATTTCAATCTCATCCAGTTTAAACATAGCTTCTTATCATATGGCTAGGAGATCTAACAGAAACCTGTCAGGGGTACGTGGACCCAACTCGGCTTTGACGGAATTTTTAAGGGTTGAGGGAATTACGGATTCGTTTAGACGAAGACAAGAAAGAAGTGATATCTCAGCAGAACCTTCTACGGTTAGAGATGAGAGTGAAGAAAATGAAGTTACCTCGCCACCAACCAGTTTAACTATTCATGCAAATAGTATGAATGATGAGGAAGACATAGAAGAGCAAGCAATACGGCAGGCTGCAAGAAGAAAGAAAAGGGCTGCTAAACGTCATCTGGGTAGCGGATTTCCTGGTGACAGTGACGATAATGATGAAGATGATGATGAAGATGATGATGATTACAGTGATGATGACGTTCTTGGGAACGGATTTAAGAAATTTGGGGAGGAAGATAACTGTATCGACTGTGGCAATATTTTCAATATGACAGTCTATTCCCGATATGACGGGGCTAAAAAAGGCTATTTATGTGAATCATGTAATGAAAAGTTGAAGCAACGTGAAAGAACTGCCCGTAGAAACCAACTAAATGCCCGTAAGAAAAGAAGGAAGGTTGCACAAGCATTACTAGATAAGTCCTCAATCCAAATTCCTTCGCTACAGGATATGTGTATTAAGGTGATCACCGAAAATATTGATGATGTAGATGCCTTGGGTGATATCGGACAAGCAAACATGAACAAGATTTCCATGATCTTATCGAAAAATAGATCCCTAAACAATTCGACTATGACTTTATTTTTAAATCCTGGTTTGAAATCGCTAGAATTTTGGGATTGTTCAAATGTGGACTCTGATTCATTGAACAGAATCGCCTCTTACTGTCCAAATTTAGGAGCACTTACACTTTTTATGTGTGGACATTTACATAATGATAATTTGAAGTATTATAGTTCACATCTTAAGAACTTGACTGATTTAGCGTTGAATGGACCATTCTTGATTAGTGATACAATGTGGCAAGAATTTTTTGAGTCTGGTGGTTCTCGCATATGCAAATTTGAAATAAGGAATACCCATAGATTTGGAAATGATTCTTTAATTAGTTTACTAGAGAATTGTGGTTCGCGATTAACAAAATTAAAGCTTTCTAGGTTAGATGGTTTAGATTCTGCATCTGTTTATGAATTGATTCCACATTATATTCTGACTTCATGCTTAACGCAATTAGAAATATCGTACCCCTATAAAGAAGAATTGATCACGGATGATTTACTTATAAATATTTTGTCTATCGCTGGTGAGAATTTGACGACATTGAATGTTGATGGATGTTCAAATTTGACAGACAGATTTTTAAAAGAGGGGGTGGCTCTATTTTGTCCAAACCTAACGCACATATCTATGAAATTATTAGACCAAATATCTGATGAAGGCTTCGCGTCAGCCTTTCAAGAATATTCGAAGGTTAACAGCGGTGGTCTAATTAGCGTTCAACTAGCAAAATGTACTGGTTTAGGCAACAATGCTATATATTCGTTATTTCATCATTCTGCGCAAACTTTAGTTGAACTTAGCTTGAACTCATTATATAATGTTGATAAAGATTTCTTTTTCCAAATTTTTACTGATGATTTGCATCCACTTAAAAAAGCGTTGAAAGAATCAATCGAGCGTTCTGAAAATGAGAATTTTGAGGAAGAAAATACAGAAAGCAAAGTAGCGAAATTTTACCACAAAATAAATTTGCCGCTATTAACGACGTTAGATATTGGGTTTGTTAGAGCTGTAGACGATGAGATATTGAACTTTATTAGTGATAATTGTACGAGGTTAACTATATTGGAGACTTATGGTAATAATCGGTGTACGTTAAGAGCAAATGTAAGAAACGACTTAATGGTTATTGGACGTCAAAATGATATTTTGTAGGTATTAACGTAAGATTAAAATATAAAATTATATAGTATTAATTATATAGTATTAATGATTATGCATCACTCTGTGGGTAAACAATTGGAAGACTAGCTTTCTCCACGTTTTTGAAAGTCGGAAAATTAGGCACATCAACAATGTCTCTATCCAAAGATATCCAATTTCCTTCATTCATTATTTTATTGGAAACCTCAGGAGTATGGTCCACAAGTATTCCTGGGTGATCTGAATGTTTCCTAATTATCTTAAGTAGTTCTTCTTCCCTATTAACCAACAGTTGGCCCAGTTCGTACTTATTTTGAGACTTGGAAGCTTTAAGTTCTTCTAATTCTTGTATTAAATAATTGTTATTTGACAAGCGTTTTCTAGCAGACGAATTATGGATTAATGATTCACATATATCATTATCATACATTATTAATGTATCATCACTTCTTCCTGTATTTGCATTATTATCCAAAATTGTTGATAAGTTTGCAGTCACGATATCATAGTTTAGGTCAATGAGACTATCTATCACAGATTTTGGTAATTGAGTATTATACTGTACATGCTTAATAACTTTTTTTAAATTCATCATATTGTGACATACCAATCCTTCAAACTCAACAAAATATTTCCAAAATTTAACTGATTTTTGAATCGCCAATTCCTTGTAATATCTGTTGAAGAATTTCCTGATTTTGATAGAGGTTGAAGGAGTAGAATTATTTTGCAAATAATTTAAATAGAAGTCTATTATAACGCAGGTGGATTCATCATTCAATAATTTTTCCAAAACCTTAATATAGTTGTAATTAAATGTATACTTTTCATTGCTCTTTTTCTTCGAATTCTTATTCGTTTCTATTGCTCCTGGTCGTTTTGTGTATTTATCAGCTTTCTCAAAGTAACTATCAATTATTCCTTCTATAATACTCAATAGTTCATTCCTCTCTAACACTTGAGCCCAAAGTTTGATTAATGAATTCACAGCTTGTAAATAATCATTCTTCTGATAAATCTTCGAACTCCCTAAAGCCCCAAATAGTTTTATAAAATCAAAAAGCAACTCATTACTTAACTCAAATTTATCATACTTCATAAAGAATAATACATAATTGAATCTGATACAATTATCATCTAAAGGGATAAATCTGTTTATTGCCAAATCATAAACAAATTTCATTCTCTCATACTTTTCGTCATTCTGAAGATGCAGTTCATTTAAAAAGGCCAAATATTTAAGCCACATTTTACTATTTAAACAATTGGGAATTAGTGACCTTTCAAATATATTGATAACATATGCGTATTGTATATTTTTATCTTTATCCACGTCCTCTATTAATTTATACTTTTTAATTTCATGGTTTAAATAATCTATCCATTTCTCAGTTTCATTTTCTATTTGACTATAATTCTGCAATGAGAATTCCAGTATGTTTATTGCCGATTCATATTTCCACTTTTCGTTCACTTGAGTTTGTGTTTTAGTAAAGATTTTATACGCATAGTCATCTATAATTTGTTGCTCCTCAATTATAGACAATTCTTCAATGGATCGTTTTTCGAACCTGTTCAAATAATCTCCTATCAACTGGTCTTTATCTTGGTCCATCGAGAACACATCATTAATTGAAAATTTCTTATTAATTTCAACAAATTTTTTATAATATTGCGCATATTGATACAACGGAATTCTAATAACCTTCAAGCAAGTAACAAGAATTTCTTTGCTTGGTTTCTCATCAACATTTAGTGATGTTTCGAATTCAAATAGTTTATCCCATAGTGTATGTGACAAGAATTGTTGTCCATTATATTTAAGTGCTATGTCAAATTGTGATCTGATAAAATCAATTTGTACTTTCTTCCCAGAACCCTCGGTCATTCCTTCATACTGAATAATTAGAGCACTCATATAATCACTCCATAGATCAATAGAATGTGGAAAATTATCTATGGATTTACTTAGAACATCAATTGATGCGTCGACACCATTCAATTTGTACTCAAATATCAGGAAATTCTTCCAGTAGTTTGTCAAATATGGAAACCTTTGCAATAATTCGTTGTAACTTAGATAGACAAGTTTCTTGAACTTATCATTAATGATCTCTTTATTTTGTTCATCATATATTTCTTCAAATTTTTCATTCAATGATTTAAAAAGTAAGTCCCACTTATTAATATCATTAGGATTTTCATCAATTTCAACCTTTATGGAATACCATGGCTCTGGCTGTGAAGTTTTTGAAGGTATATTATTTAATTTCTCTGGTTCTTGAACTGCCTGTTTAATTTCCTCTTGTGACAAAGGTTGAGCTTCAACTATTAAATCATCCAATTCACTTGATTTCTCTATACAATCCGATGGTAATCTAAAGGTCTTGTCAAACATATCCACTAAGCTATCGCAACAGGGTTATTATTCATATTTCTTCTAATGCAAAACAATAGAAAATTAATTTTGCATTGTAGGTGACACAAAACTTTGTATTATCAAAATATTTTGTTTCTTATATCAACTTTTCATTAAATCTTACTACTATAGAGATGATAAATTCAAATTATGGAAATAACTATATAACCTCGGTTTCTCCTTTTAGTGTTCCGTCAAAGAATAATGAAAGATTATTCTCGATTCTTAAATTTGCCCCAAGCTTAAGTCTGGTTCCATCTTCAGATAATTCTACACGAATAACAAATTCATCATTGTCTGTACCAGTATTTAAAGATTTAGATGTCACAACTATCATCGAAGCTAACAACTCAAAATTATACTCTAGAAATGAGGCAAAATCCATAACCAAAACGCTCAATAACTTGGAAAACCCAAATTCTTCTGATCAAGACAACGATTCAATGGAGATAGACTTAGAACCCATGCAATATGTAAACATTGACGATTTCATTCCTCAAAACTTAAAAGATCAAATTAACACTTTAACTATCACGAACTTTCCGAATGTGAAGAAAATTACAATTGAAAAAATATTCAAAACATTATTAATGTTTAATCATGACGATGCATCATTTACGTGGTCTATTATAAGCAACGAACACATTGAGAATAGACTAGTTTTTATCAGGTTTTTGAGTATAGAGAATTTAAGATGGTTTCAATATAACTTATATGATTTAATTAATCAACTTTTCGAAAATATTACCATCACCACCGATCCTGGTAGTAAACCATATTTAGAAGCAGAAAACACAAATGTTTTGAATGAAACCCAAAAGGAAACTATTACTTATGAGATAAGTAAGGTGTTACAGAATCACAAAAATTACGAGAAGGTCTCCAAAAACACTGGAACAGAAGATTTGGATCAGGTAATGCAATATTATAATACTTACAAAGTTGATCCGGCTGAGCTAATAGAGGTTCCCAAGGATATGAAAGAGAAAATAGTCAATGACATTATTAAATTCCGATCAAAAGTCTTGAGTATAGAAAAAAATCGCCGTAAACAGGAGATTGAGAATGAACGGATGCAAGCAAAGAATAGATTGAAAAGAATTTTCGAAGGTATGAAAGAGACAAACGATGATACCACTATAGATATCAATAACGGAATTGAAGATGTTATGAATGTTGATCAAGAAATCCAAAATGAGTTCGAAGAATTAAACGAAGATCAATATAATACTTTACTTCAAAAGAAAGAACAAGAAATTCTTGAAGCGCATTATAAAGAAAGGTTGCTGAATTTCCAAAAGCATGAAAGTACAGAGAAGAAGAATTTATTGGATAAGCTAAACAGTGTGAAGAATTATGAGGACTATTTAATTTCGAATAAAGCAAAATTCATTGAAGAAATGAAGGACTTTCATGATTATGATCTTGCGAATATAAATCAATTGGTATCATTAAATCCAAATAAAATTAAGCAATATTATACGAATTATTCAGAGTATTTGAAAGTGAGGAATCATGAGAAGACCATTGAAGAAAAGAATGATAGAACGGATTTGGAAGATGAACAAGAAGAATTAAAAGCAATGAATAAAGCATCCGAATTCTTGTCCTCTTTTGTTCCAAAGCCTCAAGAAGCAAAGCAAGCTACTAGGGAAGTGAGTAACGTTTCAGTGAATGATATTCTAGTATCTGAATTTAATTCAGATAAGTTAATTTCTTTGAATAATAAAATTGGTGAGTTGGTTGAGGAATATTTAGGAATACGAGAAGATGTTTTAATCAAATTCGTTTATGACTTTCTTTTGAGTAACAGTCTTCAATCAAAAGAAGAATTGATTGAAGAATTATCAGAAACTCTAGATGATGATTCAATAATTGTAGTGAATGAGTTATGGGAATATATTAACGAATTGGCAAAATAAACCTAGAATGTATTTTTAAAAATATATATTGGTATACAATTAGGTTATAGAACGTATCTTAAAATTTGTAGAAATAGTAATACACACTATCGTAGAATAATTCTAATATGCAAATAAGAATTAAAATATAGTACTAAAATGATTTAAGTTTCAATTATCGACAGTCATCATGATTTCCAACAATTTTAACAGAACAGTAAAATGTATTTAATTTTTATTAATGTCAGTAAAACCAGGATATAATCAAAACAAATGATTAGACCTATTACACTGTATTCGTTCAATGTGCCCAACCTAAAGAATTTGATGCTTGTACTGGCTCAGATATGGGCACACTGCCCACTCCT
The DNA here is from genome assembly GCA_030564605.1 of Debaryomyces coudertii. Classification (NCBI taxonomy): domain Eukaryota; kingdom Fungi; phylum Ascomycota; class Pichiomycetes; order Serinales; family Debaryomycetaceae; genus Debaryomyces; species Debaryomyces coudertii. The sequence continues at coordinate 79,120 of JAKTYF010000035.1, read as the reverse complement.
TCTCCAGAGGAGGTATCACCAAGTCTATTAAATAATCCAGAAATACCACCACCGTTAGTCTGAATTGTGGAATTGTTGGTATGTAAACCAACATTACTTTCCGAATCTGAAGGTGGTAATTCAACACCGTTATTCTTTTTATATTTCTTGAATAATAAAACCATTAATGACATGTATATACCACATCCGGCAGCTGCACCGATGGCAATACCTGCAATCTTACCTTTGTTAGATATAGTTGAAGAATTCGAGTCCATAGATCCATTGTTCAAGGTATCCCCATTCTTGGCATTACTCGAAGAAACATCAGCAGAAACTAAGCCAGTTAAAGGTATTCTCTTATCAATTAGTGAAGCTAGTTGGTTTTCTGTTGCAGATGGATTAGAGTATAATTTTGAGTTGGATGATTGAATGTGTGTGTTCAATTTATCGACCAAAGCAGATGGAAAGTAAACTTCAGCAACAGAAATAGTGTATGATATGCCACTAGCTGTAAATGGTATGATTTTCTTCACTGAGACTTTCTCCAATGATGATTCATTATCAAATGGATAATTTAATATATTTGGTAAATATTCGAAAATCTGCGCAGAAGATAATGAATTTTCAACCACAAATGGGTAATTCAAAGAAGACTTGAATCCAATAAAAACAACTTCATAATTCTTTCCCGGGACAGAGGCCTGCTGACCAGTAATTGCTTTTGGTAAGCCAGATGGTTCTGCCGATGTTGGTGATGCTTGACTCATCGCACTACCTGATGGAGCAGTTGGTTGACTTGTTGTCGTCTGTTCAATAATCTGAGAGGGCAACCAATTATTTGTTGCAGACGTGATTGGCACGTTTTCAGAAGCAGGATTTGCCACAGAAGATTGAACTACTGGTGAGGATTCGATAGGTGGACTTGCTGTAATCGAAGAGCGCATTGGGTATTCAGATTGAATGCTAGATGCAACTGAGTAAACAGGCAGTGAAGCTGATAAAACTTGGGTTTGCGATGTTGACAATATTGGAGATTCACTAATAACAGATAAAGTTGGCGCTGTTACTGATTCCGATGGCTGTTCCGTTTCAACAGTAGATTCGCTTGCAACAGAAATTGGAACAACAGAAGATGAAGAAACACCTTGAACATAACTTGAAGTAGGTGCAATAACCGATTCAGTTGAAGGCGAAGATGGAACAACTGTGCTTGACGACGCTTGTACTTCCGATGCAAATGGTGCTACACTTGAACTCTCCATTATTGCTGAACTCTGGAATTCTGCCGTAGAACTCGATGTAGAAAAGTCTTGTGTCGATAAATCAGTAGACGTAATTGGATTTAATGACGATGACCCTTCGGTACTAGATGAAACCAAAGCTGACATTGAGTCTATCGATGTTTCAGTTGGATTCGCGAACGTAGCTGATGGTTCAAAGGTGTTTTCTGTTGTCGTTTCTAATGAACTTTCTAGAGCACTCGACCATGAAGAATAGAATGGAGCTTCTATAGTGCTCATAGTCGCGCTAGCATCAATTGAAGACTGCAGGGTAACTGGCGCATTAGACCAAGTAGAATAAAATGCCGTCTTTAAGGGGCTTTCCGTTGGGGAAGCAAAGTCAGTTGAGGATTCCAATGTACTTTGTGAAACACTCAGTGTGGTTGGAACATCTAATACACTCTCAGTGGCACTAGCGGATTCAATTGAAAAGTCTTGCATATCTTCTGATACACTTGGCCAGGTAGATAATGAGGGTCTTTCAAGAGAACTTTCAGTAGCAGTTGCGAAGTCCGTTGTTGATTCTGGTTCTTCGTATGGAGATGACAATGTACTTTCAGTAGGAGCAGCAAAATCTGTTGACTCTGATAGTGTAGATGATGAAGCAGTTACTGCTTCAACTCCAGAGGTAGTAGTACTTTCTTCTTCAAAACTGCCCGTCGAAGGTTCCGCATAAGAAGTTGAATCACTATTTGCAACTAATCCACTATATGCCGGTGTCGAAGAGTCTGATTCAGTGGCATGGGACATTTCTATAGACGAACTAAGATCCGCTACACCTGCACTTTCAAATGATGTTTCTGAATATGTTTGCGCCGATGCACCAGTCGAAGACCCGGTGGACGAATCCGAAGCCAAAGAGGCTGTAGAATCAGCTGAGCTTTGGGTAAACCCATAATCCGTTGACGTGGCAGTATCAGCTGAACTTTGGTCAAACCCATAATCCGTTGACGCGGCAGTATCAGCTGAGTTTTGGTCAAATCCATAATCAGTTGACGTGGTCGCGCTTGCTGAGCTTTGATCAATCCCATAGTCCGTTGACGTGGCAGCGTCAGCTGAGCTTTGGTCAATCCCATGATCCGTTGACGTGGCAGCATCAGCTGAGCTTTGGTCAATCCCATAATCAATTGACGTGGTCGCGTCCGCTGAGCTTTGGTCAATCCCATAATCCGTTGACGTGGCAGTATCAGCTGAACTTTGGTCAAACCCATAATCCGTTGACGCGGCAGTATCAGCTGAGTTTTGGTCAAATCCATAATCAGTTGACGTGGTCGCGCTTGCTGAGCTTTGATCAATCCCATAGTCCGTTGACGTGGCAGCGTCAGCTGAGCTTTGGTCAATCCCATGATCCGTTGACGTGGCAGCATCAGCTGAGCTTTGGTCAATCCCATAATCAATTGACGTGGTCGCGTCCGCTGAGCTTTGGTCAATCCCATAATCCGTTGACGTGGCAGTATCAGCTGAACTTTGGCCAAACCCATGATCCGTTGAGGTGGTAGCATCAGCTGAGCTTTGGCTAAACCCATAATCACTTGACGTGGTCGCGCCAGCTTGTGATGCAGAGCTCGTGGACATTATTTCAGAGTTAAAAAGGTCAGCAGCAGATGAGGATTCAGTTTGTGTTTTTTGTGCGGACGAAATCGCTGAAGTATCAGTACTACTCTGAGAAGCCTCAGCAGAGACTGATGGTGCTTGAGCAGTTTCTGAAGATTTTTGTCCAAATAACCCGAGCCAGTTGAATCCTGACGAAGACAGAGCAGATTTTTCTGCAGACGTTGGTGTAGAAGTTATGGCTCCACTGGTGGCAGTATTAGACGAGGGACTAGTTTTCGCTTGGCTATTTACGTCAGTAGCGGTATCCTGTGTGGGCAGACTGCTCGAGGTGACAACAATGGCTGTTTGCTCTGTTTCATCAGTGGATGTTCCTGTCGAAGATGTACTCGATGAATCTGCAACAGTATTGGTGGGTGTACCAGTAGAAACGCCTGTTGAAGTACCTGTAGACGACGTACTGGTGGCCGCCGCTGTAGAAGCACCCGTGGAAGAAGAGGTACCAGCGATCGCATTTCCAGTATTAGAGCGAGAAGTCATCCACGCAAATGGGTTAAATCCACCCGACGAAGTAGCCGTCGTCCTCGCGTCTGCGGATACATCTGTACCTGTTGTGCTCCGGTCGTTATTACCCTGCTTCCAGTTACTGGAATTTACCCAGTCATTGGGGGATGCCGCGGCCTTAAGGTTGTTCCTCAACTCGTGTCCCTTTCTGTATGTGTGCTCTCTTTCTCCAAGCACCCCTGGAATGCTCTGTAACACGGCTAGCAAATAAATCACTCTAAGCAAATTTTGTGTGTCAAATATCATGTCTGGCTTGTATTTTCTGTTCGGTTCTTATTGCATATATTACACCTAAACCTGGCCCTGTCAATTAGCGATTGGTTTTCGATTAATTAAGGAAAAGAAAGACTGTAGTTGGAAACCTATTTTAAAAGAAAGACTGGGCGCCTAAGCAATGTGTTATGTATAACAATTTACTTTATTTATATCTTGGACGAGCTAATGATACCTTAAACGACGATATTATTGTTTCTATAATATCTAATCTCTTTACTCACCAAACGAACGATATATACTTATGATAATAGTATAAAAACTATGATAAAAAAAAAACAACTAATAACCCTTAATAATAGTGTATGAATTTGAAGAATGTGTATCGCGATTTTCCAAAAAAAAAAAAACCTGTGGATTTTGTGTAACCCTCTCCAAAATTCCTCTCTAAAACAGGTACGGATTGTTAGGCGAACAATTGCGTTGTGTTGACACCAAACAATAGTAAACAAAGCACTATGTGCAAGAAACTTACATGAAAGCGGTAAAATCGCGAGAATACCTGATATTACGACGGGACTGATATGTACTGTTCCATTCTGGTAGTTACGCCAACTTTGGATAGTCTTCCCACCGCGCCGGGTTCCTTTATGTCCCTCACAGCGGCGGGCCTAGAACCGCTCCCTCTTCAGCATTATTGGACGATCAAATCGATCGGCTGATGAGTTTTTTCAGCGAATTACTCTAGATCGTACACGGTTATATACAGGGCAACTCACGTTACATGTATTGGAAGGTACAGCAATAGAAGGCGAATAACCGGATGAAGAATGATACAGACTATACAAACGATAATTGCAGACCGCATGACAAGATGAGCCGGGTGCGCAGAGTAGACAGACACATACTCGAGGACTCTAGCTACCTCGACATCGACGACCAGGAAGAGTTGATCCGCGAGTTCAGCGAGGGTAATCGCGGGTTCTACAAGTTCTACGGAAGGGTGTTGATGGTATTCGAGTTGTTGCAGATGATCGTGGTGATGGTGATGAACAAGGTGAGTCGGATTCCGATGATGAGCGCGGTGTTGGCGTCGATAGTGCTTTCGCTCGTGGAGTTAACCGAGTTCGAGTACCGGCGGGGAGCCAGAATGGCGAACGTGGTGGTGGTAGTGGTTTTGTTGTACCATGTAGACTCGGAGCACTTGGTGTACGTATTGCCGGCTATCAATTTGGGTTTCAATTACTACTTGGCGAGGGCGCACCGGTACATGGCGCACGACATTGGAGGATTGGACAGGCTAAAGTACAAGTTTAAGAGTGTGTAGGAGCAATATACCGAATACAAATGAAGTGGGATGAGCGTAGACAGACCGGGGTTAAGATACCGAGGTTAAAATAGGCAGAGCGATCAGCTGGTCGGCCTATGGCCAGAATCAAGATGTACTCAATGTACTCCATTACTCGGTGTAGTCGATGTCTAGCCTCAGTGGCTCAGCTGAGCACGGATAACATACGTACCGACGGTGGAAAACCAATCCGGGATCGCTTTCAGAAATCACGTCATCGCCTACATGGCTTCTAAGACAACCCAGTCGTTCGGCGAGAATAGGTCTACCGACTAAAAATAGACCGTGATCACCAGGATCCAACCTCATGGGTGTCTAGGCCTGAGCGACTGGAGTAACCGCAGGGACCAAAAACCTCCGGTATGGCCTGCGACAAGTCCACGACAAGTCCACGACATTCCGCTTTTCCCACCACCCGTCAACACTACTCTGCTGTTGTTAGTTGACGGTTGAAGGACCGCACAATGTAAACAAAACAGTGTGTTTCTAAACAAACTAGTGTCTGACATGCACACAGATGCGATCTGCCCACAGCTAGATGCTAGCCCTCCCGTTTCAAGACTACCACTGTAGCTCGAACCACGTCAGCGCATGTAGAACAAAATGAGCAACATACCCTAACAAGTAAAGCAATCAACAAGCAAGCAACACAATTAACCGTATCCGAGTAGCTAAAAATTAACTAAACACTAATGTATCTATTGACACAGCACCCACATCACCGCTTACACCATGAACCTCCTACACCATCATTAACATCATTTGCACCATGAACGCCGACACCTCCATCTACACAGTTAACCCGTCTTCATGCCCACCATGCGAACGAATATAAAGCCGACGTGATGTCACTGGCCTTTTTCGTTTCTAGAAGATGGTGTAATATCTACGGCGATGCGCACAGAACTTTGGGCTTATTTCTGCGGTTCCGTCTGGTTTCCGCGTCCGTGCACCATGTTTCAGGCATTGTTGCCCACGACACCACGACCCTCTTATCAATTTTATCGACGTTGTCATCGCTCGCACAATGTCGCAACGTCATGAAACCATGAGGTGGAAACCATGAGGTCACTCATGGCTCCATAGTCAGAGCGCATTCACAAGACTCCACCGGCGATCGTAGCCCCTCTGTACCAAACGTGGCTGGTTCATCCAATTCATCCCATCACGTTTAGCTCTGTCCGCATGTGTACTCTCGGAGACTCTTGTTCTGTTTCATCTCCCGTCCAACAGGAACCACTACGGTGTCCATTACGGTGTCCATTACGGTGTCCACTTCGGTGTCCATTGCACCTACGCCATGGTGGCATGGTGGCCTCCATGCACCACCGCCCTAGTGAAACTCCGTGTCGTCCACCGACATTGTCGTCCAGCTTGACTCACCGTACGCTTCTAGGCCATCTTGGCAAAAGGCCATATGGCCGTGGGGCCCCTAATACTAGTTCTTGGGTCACTGCACGTGCAATTCCTCTACTGATGTCCGAACACCGGGCCCTGTGGGAGCAAACTTCTCGATACAGCTGCATATTTACTCCAAATTAGATTGTCTTAGAAGAATTAGGTGGCTAATGCATATAGGACACTCGTTCCAAGGAAGAAATTGTCTTAAATTGTCTTAAATTGTCTCCCATGGGCCCTTATGTCGCGATTCTCTTACATGGATGCATCAAACTTTGCTAATACCTGTATATTGAAATATTGGGATTTAGTAATAATGGTTATGACTGTAGTGGGTTGATGTAATAAAAGTATATAAATAAAATTAACCGCAGATAAATTTTTTTCACAAATATTCTAAACTACTATACATTTTACAGTCCACATATCTCAGCATATAATATTAGCAGTAATATTATATCATTCATTAGTCAATTAGTTTGAAACATACGACGTTGGTCTAGTTTGACTTTGCACATACGACTAGTTATAATTGACAGTTATTGACTTTCTTCCAGCATTTTCTTATACAACACAATATATACCCAGTATGTCCGACTTTGCATTCAACAATTATTGTATAGCGTGTGACAAGTTGTGTGTCCACAATTCGATCTACTGCAGCGACGAGTGCAAGGCTATTGACGAGAAACAGTCGGTGACGATCTTGGAATCGTGTGCGGACGAGTCGGTGGAGTTGGTGTCACCCATGTTGACGCCGTCGCTATACCAGCACTACACAACAGAGACGGCGGGCCACAGCGGCGACGTGGCGTCGCCGTTGGTTTTAGGGTCGCAGAAACTGAACAGCGACTTGGACTATCACCAGTTTGACTTGAACTACGTGGTGAACTCCAAGGCGGCGGCTACCACTAACACCGTGGATACTTCGAAGCAGAACATAATATCGGACTGCTTGCCGTCGACGTCCAACAATTATAGAAAGTGGTTGACTGCGTGCTTGTAGCCGCGTCGGCAGATGCACAAAGATATATGTATATGGTCTACAGTTCTTATGAAGTCATGAAAATATTAAATAGTTAAGGGTTTGATTTATAATTTAATAGAGGTTACAGCAACGGACACAGATGTAGATGTGCCTGGCACCAACCGTAGGCCATTTTTGGATTCAACGCTGGTCTTATCTCACCCGACCTACCATGAAGCGATCATCCAGGTCTGAAAGAGTATAAGAGATGTATGTAGGGGGAGTATGTTGTCAGTTTGTACTGCTAAAGGGTGCTGCCAATATGATACCTGTCCGATACCCCATTTGTGAAAAACGGTGCCAGGTTTCGTTTGGCGGGATCCCCACCATCGTACCCCCAAAATGATTTTTGACCCGTTCGCCTACAATACACAGATGTAGTAAATTTCGAAACTCGGGGTGACTACCCGCAATCTCACTCGATTATATTCATATGACATGAGTGCCGGCAGGAGTTTAAATTGAACCATCATTTACGTCTTGATCCACAATCCCATGGGAGGTGTTATCCCTGATAGCATGATTTGTAGGCATATGCCCATCATTTAGATCATGGGCTGAAAATCAGTCATCCGAACATCATGAAAAATACCGTGTTAAAATTATGGGGTAAATTTTTTTGAACACGACATTTTTAGCGGAGTTATCTGCGTCACCCTAGCGCATTCACATTCATGGTTGTTCATGTATGTTCATGTTTTATCCAGTTGTTTACAACCCCGTGTCTGTACCTAACTAGTCAATGTAGATAAAATTTTCCAGCGTGGTGCTAATTGTTTTGTAGAGTAAGCACAAGTGGAGTGATACGTTGTTTTTGTCCATCAATAGCTATTGTTGCTTATTGCGCAATCCGGAAATTTCAGCGTAAAATTGCCATGTAGTTATTGTTTGTGAGCATGGCGTGTTATTGATGCTTAGGAAATGCGTAAATCTGAAATATGAAAGAAAAGCTGTATAACTCAAGGCTTAGGGTGCCACGGCCAATGGTCCAAGATATGTGAATATGGGACGATGTGGGTTGGCATTTCTGTGTTTGCATCTTGGCAAAAGAGGTGCGATCGGCGATTTTGGCTAGAACTGGCTGATGATCGTCCAAGAAATGTAGGGCAAGATGTGGTACCAAGAATAGATGTAAAGCACTTAGTATATATGTCGCACCAAGAGGCAAAAGGAGATAGAATATACCAAGATGAACATCGTCAAATGAGAACAATTATTTACTAAATTCATTTTTAGGTATTTTCTCGTTTTCGTGAAAATTTATGGTAAAATGTCTGCTGTAAAATGATATAAACATGTCCTAATTATAACACTTGTAGCTACTTCGTTGTATTACCATTGATCTTCTTTCGAGTCATACTAGTAGCGCATACACGTACATAGTAGTCAAGCCGTAATGTTGTAAGAAAAGGTACTTACTTATGACTGGCTGCAAATGGTCACCATTTAGCGGAGAATGGTTGCACTAGAAAAACTGTCTATACTAAAACTATTGATCATTACGTGCAGAATTCATTCTCCTGATTAGCAATTAGCCTTTTAGTCATTATGGATTTGGTTCACTTGGAAAGGAGAGATTAGTCGATGGCCTTTTCCAGTCGATACACGAAAATGCCAGGAATAAATCCATTCCTACCTCATCAAATAGGGAAAGCCTTGTCCAGTAACCAAGACAGTTTCCAGTGAACTTTGGTGTAGAACAAGTTACTTCATTAGAAAGCATTCTCTAGCCTGAAGATCACATGGTGCGCGCACGCGCAACTATTTTGAAAATTTATGAAAAAAATACTTAACGTAGTATCGACAACACCAACTAAAGCTACTATTTAAATATGTTTGGTGCATTCAAGTCTACCTTGTCGTTAAGCGGTGGTTACTTATGGAAAGTGGCTCCCAGGATGTCTGGGCCCCAGAAATACAGATTAAGAAAAAGAATGAAAACAGTTGACGAAAATATTGAAGTTTTATACAGATCATTGAAGTTAGATAATTCCGAATCCACTGGATACGACAAGATCGATTACTTAAAGTTTCAGCTTCCAAAGGAACACGAAATGACTCCAAAGGACAAGTATACTACATTTGACAAGAAGGCTAAGGATTATAGAAAATCAATTCATAGAGTTCCAAAATGGACGAAGTTGTCGTTCAGAGAAAATCCAAAATACTTCTAGTTCATCAGCATGCATATATTTAATGTCTGTAAATAGTTAATAAATTAATATAGTTTGAGAAGGAGGATGTAATTCATGGAGGAAAAATGTCCCTTGAACAGACGGGTCTCCTTAGTGTGGGTTGTGAGTTTTAGGAAACGAACCAACCAATATGATACACGGAATATCTCCATATCTACAGATGGGATACTTCATTCTCGATGTACAAAGGAGACCGTTACCTGACGTTCTCATATGTGCAAGCTTCCTAAATATACCTTGTTTGGGGCTTAATGTATATGTGCTATCCATTAATAGCCCTGTAGTCTATCCCATATATAATTGGTGATAAAAAACTCACTATACTTATCATCGATGTTTAATACGCTTGACAAGTTCGTTTCTTTGTTGTATATGATCACTTTATCCTGTTTGTTTTCAGGTTCATCATCACTCCCACCATCAATCTCAATCCCAAGATTCTTATAGATGTTGATTTTAATAGCCTTCGAATCAGGGTTTTTTAATATGTTATCGCTTATCAAATTATCATTCTTCATTTTCACCAATTCGTATTTTTCCATCAAATCTTTCTTCGTTATATTCATGGAATTGATTTGGCTTTCTAAGTCATTTAAGTTCTTGGCAAGAGACAACTTAAGGTTATCCAATTCAATGGACTTTTCGTTCATAACATTAAAAATATTCTTGTTATTCAAATCTCCCATAGATTCCTCATCTCCGTTGCCTAAAGTCTTCAAGTTTTCATAATTAATCCCACTAACCTTAGTTAACAAGTTGATTTCTGTCAATAGACTGTGATATCCATTCTTCATTGTATTTAATTTGGTTTCATACTTTTCGATTATATTTGATCTATATTGGTTTGTTTTGTTTATAACTTCTTCTATTCTCCTTAAAGTTAATAAGTCTGGTTCAATTTCAAAGCTTTCAATGGACGATAGAAGCAATTTATCTGGTGTTTCGTGAAACATGTTTTTAGTATAATAAGTGATCGTATTTCAGCATATGTATGTTTGTTTATACTCTGTGTTACAAGCTTATATTCTAAAGTGCGCGATCAAAAAAAATCATCAGATGAAATTATATTAGCTCCATATTAACTTTAGGAGTGAACAATATGAATAATTCAAATAAGAAAACGTTCGAGGACGTTGAATTACCCTCTAACCCTAATTTACCCCCATGGATACTTACACCAAAAGAAGAGAAGGTGATCTTTGAAAGATGGAGAAAGAAAGCGTTTCTTAGATGTGATGAATTAATTCGGAAATACATTGAATGCACAAACAGTTACAATGCCCTTGAAGCTATGAGCAAGTGTCAAACGGCTAACAATATTGCACAAGGATGTGTTGCTAAATACCAAAAAATCGAATATCTCGATGTCGAAAGAGATATTCTTATCAAAGAGAAGGCAGAGAAGAGAAAATTGCATAAAGAATCTTTGAAGAAGACCGCAGAAAACAGAACTTAGTCTTGTATATACTATTACTGAATCTATAAATCTATATCGATGAAAAATACTATTCTATTTATGATTCCAGTTAGCAGCCAGTGTAATGACTTGATCCTGGCATCATTTCACTTCGTACAGACATTACTCGTAGCCGTGATAGACGAATACTTGGGTAGCTCAGGCTTATCAAGATGAAATGAGTAAGTATCATCATTTGGAATTATGCTACCCTAAATTCATACTTTAATCTTATCCGAATATCTATGGCATCATTTTTTCCATTCAGAAACAGAGTTTAGACTTGACGTTCACCCAGACTGAAATTATCATTCTCGAATACAGTATGACTGGCCATGAACAATGATCCATGCATCATACCCATTTTCTCTATGGATTTGAATTGTGCCGACGTAGTGTTAATTAATTCGTTGAAGTCTGATAAATTGGCGTGTAATTGAGCTAATTGAGAGTTTAGATGACTCAAGTGTCTTTGTTTCAACGACGAGTTTGGACTGGCCAGGCTCATAGTGATCAGTTCTTTATATAATACGTCTAGTTTGGTAAATTTTTAAGATAAACAATCAGATTCTGCGTTCCAATTTTTACTTATTCCGCAATAACCGCTAAAACGAGTCTAGGAAAAAAATTAATTCATGATTTCTTTATCCCTTTGAATCAAACGCAGCATAGAATATCATAATAAGAAATCCGCTAGTCGTGATAGATATAGGTCGTTCCCAGTTAGAATCTAGACTATCTATTGCATTTAAGACAGAAAAAAAGCATCATATAGAAAATATTGTTTAAAGTTGTCTCCCCGGATTTTAGTGAAAAATTATCAAAATATTTATTGATGGATTTATAGTATTCCCTATTTAATAGAGTTAGATCTAAACATGTCTGCAGAGAATTCGCCAGGTGAGACTTCAATTCCACCCAAATATAAATATCAGCAGGCCAATATTAATAGAGGCAATAATGATGTGAAATATACGGGTCATAAAATATCTTCTACAAACATACCGCATATAGCGCCCCAGTTATATGGAGAAACATCGACGCAACATTACAGTGATTTAAACAATCAAGGCAGAAATATTCCAAACAAATATTCGAATATAAAACCGGCCATTAATATTAAACCTAAACCGGTCCCCATTGCGGTTTCGACGCCCTGTAATACTGCTACAAATTTTGATATGAATTCAAAATCCACATTGAAGTCAGATATCTCGTTAAATATCAATACATCGAAGAAATGGGTGTTACCACCTAGGCCAAGACCGGGTAGGAAACCAACTGTGGCTCAGGTGGAAGATTCTGATAATGCTTCATCAGCCAATATCTTACCGACGAATGTTTCAGGAAATACCAAACGAAATAACGCAAAGAAGAAAATAAAGATAGGTAACAATGAATTTATCAAGGTGGAGGGTTGTCAAACGAATCCTAGCAGTCCTAATTTACAGACTTCACCAAACAGCATTTCGCATGCAACGTCATCAGTTGAACCTTTGGATGCTAACCAAGTAATCGATTTGAAAATGATTCACTTATCGAAATTAAAAGAACAAGAATTAATAAGAAACTACATCGAGGTGATCAATAACCAAATTAAAGAATTAAAATTTGTGCAGAATGGTGTGATAACATTTGATGCATTAAATAGCGATAACGATTTCAAACCTCAAAGGATGAACCATTCCAATTCGCTGGTATCGAAAGACACCCAACCTAAGTCAGTAATGTCACAATATGAACAACTAGAAAAAATTAATAACTTGAACGATTTGAATAAGTTTTTGGCATATCTGACAAGGTCATCAAATATCATTCATAGTGCCACGAAAAAATTTATCGGGGATAACACAACGGAGGGGCACTTAAATAACCAGATTCAAAGTTACCTTGACATACGAGCAACGTACAAATTAAGTAGAGATCAAGAGCTAAGAGAAATAAAAAAAGCGAAACGAGAGAAACAGGAGAATGGCACTGTAACGCCAGATAGCAAAAGGAATACAATCACAAAGAATCGGTTTATACCGTCGCTACTCAAGCCTTTGAACCAAAACGTAGAATCCCAGGATGAAGTCCGCGTGAACGTTGTTGAGGAGGACCAAAACTTTACATACCAAGGCGAATTTTTAGATAAGCTAATAATTCGAGAAGAGCCAGAAGAAGATATAATAAGAAGCAATGAAGTGATACATGAGCTTGAGGATATAGAGAACTCGATTGCTCCACGAGGAATTTCACTAAAGAAACTGAAAACGTTTTCGTGTGGATTTTGTACTAATGATTCATGCTTGTGTTTAGACACAGATTTAGAACTTAACCTGCTTAAGAAATAGACGACAAAGATGCTCCAATAATATCGTAAGTGTATACAATCTGCCAAGCCCAATTGAATGCCCTGGCTAGTACAGGATCATAAGTCTCAAATAATGATATAACGAATTAAACAGTATAAAGTAGATATCAGATATAGCGATATATATATATAAATAAACTAACATGTTTATGCAGAGATCAGAAGAATGTCAAGTAGGAGCCGAAAATGACCGTAAGACCAGTAACAATATAGCCAGTTCTGTAGACTCCCTTCAAAGTTAATTCCTTTCCGAAATCCCAAATCAAATGTCTGACACCGTTGAAAGAGTGGAAGACAAATGGGTAGGCCATTAAACCTTTGGCAGCGATCTTGACAGCCAATGGTAAAGCAGCAAACGCACCAACCAAGGTAGTAGCATCAAATGGAATGCTCAAGAGCGAAGTAGCGGCGTATCCACAAGTTAACGCGTAGAATCCACCTGCCAAAGCAACACCAGTGACTCTGTGGAGCCCTGACATGATCCAGGTTAATTGTGGTTGGTAAATATTCAAATGGGGTGACGTTGGTCTGTTCTTACGTTGTGCCACCAAAACTTCCTGTTCTTGTTCGTGGGAGGCCTTGACAGTCGAGGCACATCTGATTGACGTGACTCTGCTTGTGTTAACAATTGAACGAGTTGTTGCTGTTTTCTGTTAGTATTCGTCTTTCGTTTCCCTGAGTCTATCTTCTTCCCGAGTTTCGGTGACGATCCTCTCTCCACTGCACCATTTGCCGCAGCCCTACTTACGTCTAACTAAGCCTAAGCCAATACGTGAAATCATCTTGTACTTTCGAATATATGTATCAAGCTGTCTGTGTTCTGTGAAAGTATTTAATTTCACTCTGATATTATGTCCCGGTATATGTCGTTTCTAGTAAACCAATGAGATTATTTCAATTTGTCACTTGTGTATCGCTTATGTAATCAGTTTTGGAACAAAGATGGTGTCTTGGGGTCCCGGTGGGACCCCAAGACACCCTTTCAAGAATATCACCATCCAGATGCTGTTGTAAATACTCGCCGTTCATGTTTATAGATCACTAGTCCGTCTGGTGCTGGTTGCTGGCCACCAGGACATGTCTTCGGGTGCAAGGCCGGGGCCGTCTAAGTTAGAGAGCAAATAATGTCGCACTAAAATGTCGGTAAATGTCGTATATTATCGTATTTTTGTCACATGACCGGTTATTTCCAAATAATACAATCGATAATGTTGTTGACCGTTACCAATTAACCAAAGATAAGCACCTAATTACGAGAAACATACATATTTAAGTGGTTTAGAGGTGATTGGTCGTATACTTACACACAAAACCATTCGCTAGTTCAGAAATAGACATCAACGGATTTGAAGTATTTTTGATAGTAATAGCGGCCCAGGGATTCTTAGATATTAATGAATAATACGGCGGAATCCAATAATATGGCGAGCGGCGGGAATGAGGACGAAGACAAGCAGAGGGGTGAAGAGAGATGCAAGGGTAAAGGCAGCACAAAGTTCACGATATCGTCGCCGCCATCGCCCATCAAAGATGGCGAGGAGCTGGGGCAGGACGTGGAGGGTAAGCGGTCCGGACTTGACGACGGCGACGAGTCAGCGGGCGCAGAAACACGGTCTCGGACGGAGGATGCGATGCAGACCAAGGACAAGCAACAGGATCAAGGGTCGGATTTGATGTTCAAGAAGAAGGACGTGAGAGGATCGAGGACGCAGTCGTTCCAATCGGTACTTTCGTCGGCGTCGTTGAAGTCGTTGAAACAGCAGTACAACAACCAGCAGCAGCAAGGCCCCGCAGGCCAGCTGCTGCAGAGGACGAACAGCTTTATTAGTACACACAGCAACCCGAACACCGTGAAGAACTTCCAGTCGTTCATCCAGGCACCAGTGTTATCGAGCGTATCGAACTTGAGGACTAACAGCGACGAAGTCGAAATAGGCCAGAGACTTCCATTCAACAATACCTCGGGCAACAGCCTGGGCGAAGTCAATAGTAACGACAATAGGGGAGACTTTCTGTCTTCCACCACGTCGTCAAATGAGGAAGACGATGCAGCAGACCAAGATACTATGATACAACAACAAAAATTGACATTGAATGCATTGAGAAAGTTGACCTTGTCTCCGATGCTCATAATAGATTCTGATGAGACGCTGCAAAGAAGACCGTTATCGCGAAGGCTGTCATCTAAGCTAACTGACAAATCGTCAAAAAACTCGGAGCCCTATCAACCTGCAGAAGTCGATTTATCTTCTTTTGCAAGCTTGACAAGACAACCAAAATTAAATTCAAACGAAACCCAGAATGTATCTTCTAATTCTAACAACGATGAGACAACCTTATCAATACCCAAGTCTGCAAATGGCGTGAATGGAACAATTGCGAATGCGACTTCAAATAAATCGGCTACCCCAAAACGTCCTCCTGCATTACCAAGTTTGATTGAACAGTCCGATTCAAGCATTGCTTCCAGCACAGAGGCAAATGAGAATTTGGCTAAAATGCTGGCCACTCAAAGATACCATAATGAGATACACCAGAATCATTTACAAAATGTTAGAGCACATATAAAAGATTTACCAGGAGTAAATCCTGGTGCTCACGTTACTGGCCCTTCTTCTCTCAGTGATGCGAGAAGAAAATCAAGTCAACAAGTCCCCTTGCAACAACCAATTCCACGTCCGCAGCATCAATCTTACCAAGCCAACAAACCGAAGGTTAATAAGCAATTGCAGCAGATCAACAGTTTGAGAAGTCCCATGTATATTCCAGCAGTTTTGAGGATGACTCAAGATATGAATCGTAGTCAGTCGGCAACAAGCTCGCCTCTAAATGCGACGTTCCCATCTCATAACAATGACCCTGCTGACTCCCATCCTACCACGTCGCCAGAAATAACTCCCTCTGCACAATATCCATCGGACCAACATGCAGCCCAAGAGAATTTAACTAGTACATCATCCAGAGGATCATTCAATTCCCTCGATTCATTTAAGTCCACGGACAGCCCCTCACCACCTCTCATGTCCCCTACCGGCCCGTTCACCATAAGCAAAAGAAAATACGAGACCATATTGAAACAGGCACCAACCAGAAGACACTGGGTGAAAGATGAGTCTGTGAACAAGTGCGGAATTCCAACATGCTCAAAAGTATTTAATTTCTTCGAAAGGAGACACCACTGCAGAAAGTGTGGCGGAATCTACTGCAAAGAACACACTTCACATTATCTCTACATTAACCACTTAGCACAATTTACAACTGGTGGTCGGGGTACGTTATCTAAGGTTTGCGATAATTGCATCGAAGAATACAATGACTTCATGAGACATGAGTTTGGTGTGAGCATTCACCCTATTCACAACAAGAAAATATCCACTTCTCAACCTTCGCATATTAATTCCAAACAGAAACCTACTGAAAGCCAAGGTAAATTGTCAAATGAATCTCTAATCAAAAGCATAAGTAAACCGAAGTTAGGTGATTCTACTACCAATAGAAAAGAACAGCCAGTTGGAAGTGTTCCTGCAAACTGGAGCTGGAGTTCTTTCTAATTTACATATTTATTTATTGCACACTCTATGTTCGATATAATTTACATAAACATTGATCTGTCTGTTGTATGGTTTCTAGTGTCACTAGTGGTGCTAGTTCTGTGTATTAAAATTTGAAATACGATTACATAATCCTCTGGAAATTCATCCAAACAACACGGTGGTTAAATATTAAGAACTACTAGTTGCATACCTTTTTAATTATCAAATACTTAATCAAATATGAAAGAAACTAAAGCTCAATTGAAGGTATTGGGGGTGAATATTGAGACTATTCGATTACTTTTACAAGTGATTATCTTTATTTCAATTGCCGGAGCCGCAATTTCATCAAGATTATTTTCAGTTATTAGATATGAGAGTATTATTCACGAATTTGATCCATGGTTCAATTTCAGAGCGACCAAGTACTTGGTCACACACTCGTTCTACGAGTTTTTGAATTGGTTCGATGACAGAACATGGTATCCATTGGGTAGAGTTACAGGAGGAACATTATACCCTGGGTTAATGGTGACCTCCGGTATAATCTGGCATTCATTAAGGGAATGGTTCAGTTTACCAGTTGATATTCGTAATATCTGTGTTTTGTTAGCGCCAGCATTTTCTGGGTTGACAGCAATCTCAACCTACTTTCTTACTAAGGAAATGAAGGACTCAAACGCAGGATTGTTGGCTGCCATATTTATGGGCATTACGCCAGGTTACATTTCAAGATCGGTTGCTGGATCTTACGATAACGAAGCGATTGCAATTACATTATTGATGGCGACTTTCTACTTCTGGATCAAAGCTATGAAGATTGGATCAGTTTTCTACGGTACGTTGACAGCTTTGTTTTACTTTTACATGGTGTCTGCCTGGGGTGGTTATGTTTTCATTACGAACTTGATTCCTTTGCATATCTTCGTGTTAATCTTAATGGGTCGTTATAACCACAGATTATATACGGCTTATACTACGTGGTATGCATTGGGCACTTTAGCTTCGATGCAAATTCCATTCGTTGGGTTTTTGCCTATCAGATCTAATGACCATATGGCAGCTTTGGGTGTATTTGGATTATTACAATTAGTTGCAATAGGCCACTACGTTAAATCTAGGGTTCCATCTAAACAATTCAAGGGTTTCTTGATGGTATCATTATCATTAATCACTATTTTAGGTGTTGCAGGTTTGTTCGCTTTGACTGCATTAGGTTGGATTGCTCCATGGACAGGTCGTTTCTATTCTTTATGGGATACAAACTATGCCAAGATTCATATTCCAATTATTGCTTCCGTTTCTGAACATCAACCTACGGCATGGCCTGCTTTCTTTTTCGATACAAACATGTTGATTTGGTTATTCCCAGCAGGCGTATATTTATGCTTCCAAGAATTAAGAGATGAACATGTTTTTGTTATAATTTATGGTGTTTTGTGCTCATATTTTGCAGGTGTTATGGTTAGATTAATGTTAACTTTAACGCCCATTATTTGTGTCTCAGCGGCAATTGCATTATCGAAATTATTTGATATTTACTTGAATGTTGTTGATATTTTCAAATCCGATTTAATTGAAGAGGTGAAGACAGATAAAAAATCGAAATCGAAATCATCTTCCGCATATAAACCATCGAGATTTATTCAGTTATTATCAAAAGCAATTGTATTATTGTCCTTTACATTTTATCTTGTTTACTTTGTGCTACACTGTACTTGGGTCACATCTAATGCTTATTCATCTCCGTCTGTTGTTTTAGCATCAAGAAATCCAGATGGTTCTCAGAATATTATTGATGATTACAGAGAAGCATACTACTGGTTAAGAATGAATACTCCAGAAGACTCTAAGGTTATGGCATGGTGGGATTATGGTTATCAAATTGGTGGAATGGCTGATCGTACTACATTGGTTGATAACAACACCTGGAATAATACACATATTGCAACAGTTGGTAAAGCCATGTGTTCCTCAGAGGATGTTGCATATGATATCTTGAAGAAGCATGATGTCGACTATGTATTGGTTATCTTCGGTGGTTTACTTGGATATTCCGGTGATGACATAAATAAATTCTTATGGATGGTTAGAATTTCTGAAGGTATCTGGCCTGACGAAATTCATGAGCGTGATTACTTTACCGAAAGAGGTGAATATAAGGTCGATGCTGATGCATCTAAAGCAATGAAGGACTCATTAATGTACAAAATGTCATATTATAGATACACTGATTTATTCAACGGTAGAGATGGTGTCGATAGAGTTAGAAATCAAGCTATTCCTGCTACAAATTCCCCAGAATTGGATGTTATGGAAGAAGCATTTACATCTCAGAACTGGATCGTCAGAATATACAAAGTCAAAGACTTTGACAACATTGGGAGAGATTTACATTCTGCTGCAAAATTCGATAAATCTTCTGACCAGCAATCAAAAAGAAAAAGAATTATTAAGAAACCATTAATAAATTTAAGAGAATAGTTATAAAGTAATTCAAATCATATTTTATATATACGTAGCTACATTGAATAAACAAACAAATACTAGTACTAAGTTTCATGCAAGAGGATGATGATATACTCCTCACCACCTATCACATGATTGCAACTTATTTTATAATTAGGCGAGCTTTCCTACTGTCCCAGTATCACAACTTCAATATCATTTGCTTGAATTCGATTTTATTGTAACAAAAATGGCCGTCATGGATCTAGAGGGACATTTGGCCTTTTATAGGTCTTATCATTTTAATCATACAAATGTTGCTATTCATTTATTTTGCATCCCAATTATTTTGCTTTCTACCATCGCATTTTTCAGTCCTGTGGAAATATTAGGAAAACGATATCCGTATGCTAACTTGGGATCAGCTTTAGCTTGGGGTTATGGTCTATTTTATGCCGTACTTGACTGGCAATTAGGAATTCCGACCATGACAATCCTAGTTGCTGTAGCGTACGTATTCAAAAGCCTTTTCATGAATTTAGATGACCTTTCCCTAATCTCTCAACGACAGTTTGTGCAATTTGCTATTGTACTTCATGTCTTCTCGTGGTTGGCACAATTTTATGGGCATGGTGTTCATGAAAAAAGAGCCCCAGCATTGTTGGATAATTTGTTGCAAGCATTTGTATTGGCCCCATTTTTTGTGTCTTTTGAGGTAGCATTCTGGCTTGGCTATAGACTTGATTTAAAGAAAAGAATGGATAACAGAGCAGGGAAACGAATCACAGTAATGAAACAAAAAGAGAAAGTTACTCAAAATCTTAACTAGTCAATCATTATGCATATTTAGTTAATATTACTATTAGGTGTAATATATTTGTACGATTTTTTGGTTTTCGAATCTTTTAAATATTCATCGTATTTGAGTGAAACTTCGTTTTCATAAAGCGATGTCCCCAGTAGTTGATTCCCAATTGCTTGAAATATGTTAGTACTTTTATCAAAAGTTGTTAATGAAACTTTTACTTACTTAGCCACCCTGGCCGAATATTGTGATCTCTTCCGAATATTTCTAATTTCCTTGAATTAGTTCCCACGATTCTTTCAACTATGTCATATATTTCATCAGGCTTTCTCAGTGTTTCTCTAGTGCCACTGACAATAACATCAATATCCATTAGTCTATTTATCCAAGGTGGGTCTCCTTTGACCCCCACTAACAAGTGCTCTTTAGAATGGTTCAACCAATGGCCTGTTCTACCAGTCACAATTGTCCGTTTCATTTGGTTTAATTTAATCCAAATCATTTCATCTGATATAACATAACCCCAATTTTGCAATGCTTGTCTACCGATTTCAATTGCCCTACCGGTAACCCAAAGCAAAATTAACCCTTCATCTTGTAACTCGTGCATTGGTAATGATAGAAGTTCGAAGTCTTTACATGTCCCATACGGTAATGACATATGAATATCCCACGCTGGATCAGAAACAATAACAGCAAACTTCCCCAAAATCAGAAATGGAAGATACCTGACATCACAGTTAATCCACTGGGCAGGAATCTGTTTTCTTTGATATTCGGTATAGCATTCACCTATTGTGTATTCATAATCAGATGAACGTTTACAATCATGGTCTTGTTCAACTGGTTTTGTTATAATTGGATACAAACTGTAGTAGTGCAAATAGCGACAGGTTTTCATCTTATGACATGTATCTAAATAAGAACAATCACCCAAATATAAATCTGTGTGATTATTAAGAATTGGTAGGTAATGAATCATTGTTTGTGAACACTTAAAAATTTCTGGAGGTAGCAGGTTACGGGCCTGTTGTATGATTTTATGGGCATACAGTATCTCTGGTAAATTCAGTTTTAATAATTCTCTTTTATTAAGACAAACATTGGACAATATTTGACAATGGGTATAGTCGTCACAAATTTCATAGTAAGGTTTAATTCTTGTTTTCAACATAATTTTTTCCTGCGTTAGGCTGATAACAGCTGATGGCTTTGCTAATAAACCATCTAAAGTTGGGAGATCTATATTGATTTCAAGACTCGAATCAATGTTACTGGAGATTTCCTCTTTTACGATTGTTTGCAACGGCTGCTTCAATAAAGAAACTAAACAATCATGTGTAGTCTTATATTGGTTCATATTTAATTCATCATTTTCTTTGAATTTAGCTTCTTTAATTTGAATAGTACCTAGTCTTTCTTTTAGAATTGCCAATCGGTGCCAATTGACCCATTTAATAGTTGGCACGATTAGTGAATTGGCTGATTTATTCCAATCATAATTGTTTATATTAACGTCAAATTCTAACGTTCGACCGCTTATTTCACATAGCTTGATAACTAAATCTATAAATTCTTGAAACGTATGGCTGGAACCCTTGCCATTCTTTTCTTCATTGTATTTATTGAATAAGTTATATATAACATGTACTTTTCCACTAACTGGGTCTTGTATCAATTTTTCTTTAGATTCAACAATGAAATTGACGATGGTTTCAATAGCACTTCGCATAGTTAAGCGATATTACTTTTGGGTTGCAATGAATTGAGTCACTATATAATAGATATCAGAAAAAAAGATGTAACAATATAAAATTGGTTGTGAAAAAGTGTGAAAATAGCGAAAATCTGAAACAATTATTATTTAAAAAGAAATAAGTTGTAATATACAAGTATGAATACTTATAAACAAACACTAGAATGACATATAAAAATGAACAATGTAAATAATTTTCTAAGGAAATCAAATTAAAAAAATGTAGAAAAAAACGAATTTTCAATACAATCCAACAAGTTGTAAAATTGGTATCCTAAAATCCAAATGGATTGTCAGGAGTGGCCGCTTGAAGATTCGCTCTTCTTCCACCAGTAGGTTGGTTTTGTAAAGCATTGGGAGCATTACCAAAACCAGCTCCTGTAGGTTGAGATTGCAAAGGTTGGAATTGAGGTTGTTGACCGAATGTAGTGGTTGGGAATTGTGTTTGCGGTTGGTTAAACGCATTTGAACCATTAATGCCAGTGTTTTGAAACATATTCGACAATTGGTTCATATCTGGTTGTTGCTGGAACTGGTTAAATGATGATTGTTGTTGAGGAGCACCGAAGCTTGTTTGAGGCATCATTTGTGGTTGACCAAAAGATGGCTGTTGTTGCATATTGTTATTGAAGGATTGAAAACCACCGGTGGCTTGGTTTCCAAAGGAGGGTTGTGACATATTGTTGTTCATTGATTGGAAGCCACCAGTAGCTTGACCTCCAAATGAAGGTTGTTGCGACATATTGTTGTTCATTGGTTGGAAACCACCAGTAGCTTGACCTCCAAATGAAGGTTGTTGCGACATACTATTGTTGGGTTGAAATCCGCTTGTAGCTTGGCCCCCAAATGATGGAATTGAATTACCTCCTGTTACCTGCCCACTCATTGGTTGGAAAGTGCTCAGAGGATTCTGCATACCAAAGGAAGTTTGTGGCATCATGCCAGTATTAGATGGTTGACCAAAGCTAGTTTGTGGCATCAATCCCCCAGTAGATTGACCACCAGTCCTTTGCAAGGGTAATTGTTGTCCGCCAAATGACGTCGGCAACATACCACCTGTGACTTGGCTTGTCATAATCGGTGCCTGGCCAAATGAGATCTGAGGCATTGTTACATTACCTGTTTGTAATGGTTGGAAAGTAGACTGACCAAAAGTGGTTTGTGGGAAGTTGGTACCACCATCCTTTTGTTGACCAGTCGCTTGTCCCGTAAATGTGTTAGGACCAGTCTGCAATGGAACAAATGTATGTTGCGGTTGCATAACTCCCGTTGCTTGAATTGGAACAAATCCAGTTGGTTGGGCTGTGATTGGCATAAAGCCTGTTGGCTGAACCGGAATGAGACCACCAGTCTGTTGAACAGGAATTAACCCGCCGGTACGTTGAACTGGAACTAAACCACCAGTACGTTGAGCAGGTACTGAATTACTTGCAGGCTGTGATAAAACACCACTCCCGGTCTTAACAGGTGTTAAGGTTGGAGCAGTTGGTTTTTGTTCTTGCTGAGACTGCTGAGCAACTGCTGGCAGTGGCACGCCCTTATTGTTCAGTTCTAACGGCTTGATATTTACTAGATCCTGCAAAGAACCTGTGTACTGTGGTTGTTGGGGAGCATGTGGCTTTGAAACATCTTCGCTGGATCTAGCGGCTGGTTTAACTGCCCATGCATCATCTTCAAATTTGTTATTTTGTGTCTGTGATTGTTGGGCTGGGATTTGTTCTTCAGACTTCAGAGGAGATGGTAATGCTTTAGGATCTACTTTGAGAACTTCTGCTGCTGAATTATTATTCTTCAAAGCACCAGTTGGTTCGGTAAATAATCCTCCAGCGGACGAACTTGGCTCTTCCACAGATGATTTCTTTCTATCAAATTTGTTGTCCAAAAATTTCATGACTCTTAAAATATCACCCTCCCTTAAACCTAATGTTCGTAACAATGATGGATTAATATCTGACAAGATATTCTCATCCATTTGTTCCCTGTTGAAGTTAAGAGTATAACGTTGACAATTACCAAGGTCTACACCACATGAAAGGAAAAATTCGAACCAGTCATATTCTGGTTCATCTGTGGTAAGTGCGGTCGTAGTTTTAGGTCTAGTTGGTTGAGGTGGTGCAATATCATTAATAGTCGAAGTAGCCGATTGCGTTACGCCGCTTTTTTGCGACTTTGTTTTTTTGTCCATTTGTTTCGATACTTCTTGTTTATATGATTCTAATGAGGTGCCAGTAATCTTTTCGACGTATTCTAAATCCTCAAGTGATAATTTTGCTGCAGCGACTGCAATTTTCACACCATTAGTTTTATGTAAATGAATCTTGCCTTCAACGCATCCTAAAAATTCTGCTTCAACTTTAAATGTCCCTGAGCTATCTATCCATGTTCTGATTCTATGATAGTTGGGCATAGATTTATCATTTGCATCACTATCGCGTGACTTGTCCCTTTGTATACGATCATGCTCTCTGATTTTGTTTCGTTCTTCTCTACTACGATGGTGGTGATTTCTACTTTTTCTGTGTCCTCCATCATCATTCTCCACAATTCTACCCTTAGAAGACTTAGTGCTTCTAGAAGATTTCGTTCTTTGTGGTCCGTCTGTTAACTTTTCTAAGTTTGATGTTCCCGCAATTTCAATATACGACGACGGAATAACACCTTGCTTACCGGATTCAATGTTTTCACACATCCACCAGTCTTTAGATTTAGATTCATTCACTATATAAACTTCATCACCTTCTCTACTCATCAATTCATCATCCCCTTGTGCTTCAAAATCGTACATAAGTCTTCCAATTTTTCTATTTGAACCACTGGTCGATGCTTGTGACGCCCGAGCAACTTCTCTCAAGCCTTTCGCAGTTTCAGCACCCTTCAAATCTCCCAATATGGACATAATTGCTTCGGCAACATCTTTGGAGCCAGTATGCAATTCAATAGAAGCACTTGGATTTTTGAATTCTAGAAATAAATGCTTTTTCTCATGGCTGAAGTCAGTTAAATTCCTAATTCTCCATTGCTGATCAAGCGATGACGCAGACTTTAATTTGAGTTTCTTTGGATTAGATGCATTTGGCTTTAAAATGACGTTTCCTTGGCCAATAGAAAATATAACAGCTCTCTTCTTACGACCATCAACCTCATCAATATACCAAGTGAAATATTCACCATCAAACATATGTTCTTTTTCGTCGCCAATGCTTTCTTCATTTTCTTGTTTATATTGTGTAGGTTGCAGTCTATTTTGCGATCTAACATGCGTTTCACTTTCAGGTCGAGTGGGCATTGGGGGAGGAGGACCATCCTCATTGATATCGTTGTCAATAACCTCCTCCTCTTGCGATACCTCTCTGTCATGCTCCTCATTTGTATTATGTACCTGTGATGGATGCATTGGTGGTGGTTGAAATTGTGGTTTTACTTGCGGAGAAGCAGGCATACTTCTATCATGGTGAGTTGGAGGTGCTGCAAAATTTGCAAAGGACATACCTGACGCTTGTTGTACTTGGCTTGGAATCTGCAGTTGTGAGGTAATATGTTGCTGTTGCTGCACCTCACTAGAGCCAATTTCGAGGTAATTTGCTGGAACATACCCAAACAATTGATTGGTCTGAGCGTCACCCACTAATAACCAATCCGGATCGTTCATATCAAAAATATTAAACTTGTCACCTTCTTTGAAAGAAATTTCTTCCTCTGTTTGTTTATCATAATCATATAATGATGTGGCCTTATTAACAACTGGCGCCTGATATTTACAGTTAGTATCGTCACCTCATGCAATCTTAAAGAAATGATATCAAGTTACTTACTTCTTCAATATAGTTTGATGGGACCAATCCAACAGGTTCATCAACTTCTTCATCTCCAACTGGGATTACCCTTTTTTTGACTTTCCACCAATCATCCACTTCCGATTTTTCAAGCAAGTATAGCAAATCGTCAGCATTAATGTTAAGTTCTTCATCAGACTGGGCTGCATAATCATACAATGCCCTATAGACACCAATATATAATGACAGCATATGGGTCTATAAAGTTTAATATTGAAGCGTTGGGGTTCTCCTTGATTCACTACTAAATCAACCGAATCTACATTCATTTTATCAATCTCTTTATGGTACACGCACGTATAATATTCGGGGGAACTGTTTTGTAGAGAGTAATACCTTGAAAATTAAAGGTTCACACTCTCTATAAACAACATGATTAGCGAATGAAGTAATCGGCTACCATGTCCCCTGTTTAGTATGAGCAGTTTTTTTAAATATGAAATGATCCTTTTCACTAAAACGCAGTTAAACAACCGCCTACTTCCTAGACTCAAATTATTTTCACTCAATACAAATTTCTAGCCCAAACAATAAGACTGACTGATAATTTATATACTTTGAGTATATCTTCGGGGTGCTACAAGTATATAGTGGAGAATTGAGTTGTAATATGGAAAAAAATATAAGATAATTCAAATTATTAAATATTTCGTAGCTTGTATTTTAATTAACCCTGTTAATTCCGTTACCATTTTCCAACAAAACATTTTCTATATTTTTCATAGCCATGATGGCTGTATGGTCAAAATTTTCAATGGTCGAAGCTGCAATATGCGGAGTTAATACCACATCTTGTCTATTGAATAATCCCTCATGAACTTTCGGCTCGTCTTCAAAAACATCAAGGCCTGCAAATAACACCTTTCCGGACCTTAACCCATCGACCAATGCTTGCTCATCAATGACGGAACCTCGTCCCACATTAATGATTCTAATTGGTTTGGAAAATGACTCAATAGTGTCATTATTTATCATATGTTTTGTTTCTGGGGTTCCAGGACATGCAATTACGACTAAATCAGCTACGTCCTTCGTGTCAATTAATTTACGATGATAGGTAACAGGATATGGTAAACTTGCTTCTACGTCGCTAGATAACCTTGATCTCTTAGTGTAATGGATGTTCATACCGATTTCAGCTAACCTTTTTCCAATAGTTTGGCCAATTTTACCAAACCCAATAACAACAACGTTATGGCCTCGTGGCGACAAGGATGGTCTACTAAGCGCGCTATGGCCAAATGAATAGCCTTTTCTTTCTCCTAATTTAGTCAAGCCTTCGTTCGCATTGAAGCTTCCAGTCTCCAATTGTCTTCTGAGATTCACTGTATGATTCGTTTCATTTATAAAATTATCTTGAAAAATCTTAAAGTTTCTAAAACTTAACAAAGCATTGCATAACGCTAACTCAGCTACCGGCTCACTAGCACCATCAGAAGGCACATTTGTTAAAATAATATTTTTTTCAGCCATCAACTCCCCGTCATACCCATCATGTCCGACGGAACAAATTGAAACTACTTTAAGATTCGAAGAAACGTTCTGGAGTATCCTATCACGAAAGCCTCCAAGTAAGGCAAATCCTAACCATGCGCCATATATTGCTTGTACGTTTTGAAATTTGGTCTTCAAATCTTCGGTTACTTGCTCGACTGTAGTCAATTCATATTCAATGCACTCGAATTTTTCAGAGAAATCACGGTATTGTGGCAATGATTTATTCAAATCACCAATGAAAAGTACTTGCGGCTTCATATAGATACAAAGATTGATGAAAAAAATTCGAATGTTGGAATATAACCCTACTTTATAGTATGAGGCACCAAAATTTTGTATCCGATTTAGGAAGTTCACACCTACACAGACGACACTGAGCCATATAGTTTGTAAATGCTGCTTACACTTAAAATAACAAAATGAATATACTGTATTTTATGAATATAAAATAAGAGCTGATGAACAAAAGAGTATATAGTAAACGTATAATCAATAAATTTTTGATTCCAGAAAATGAAAAAACACCAAATGATTGAAGTTTAACTAAACGATAACACAGCAACATTGACCATCGCTCTGCCATCACAATTAGTCACTATCTAGAAGATCAGTTGAATCGGATGCGAGTCAAAGAACACCGAGGTGGTTTAATGGTGTTGGTGACCTGGTTCACCCAAGTATTTAGCGGCATATACGCTACCACATTGCCAGCATCTACCAGGCTTGCCTTCTTCGACCTTCATCCAGTATGGATTGTGGTAATCACTATCCTTCTTACCTTTGCATCCAACGTAACGATAGCCCATGTAAGTTGGGACCAAGTATGGATCCTTCATAGAACCAGAGCCTTCGAAAACTGGATTTTCCATGTCAAAGACATCGACACCTTCCATCTTACCCAAGATTTCGAATCTTTCTAAACCGGTGGCTTGTTCCAAGTCAGATGGAATGGTACCTTCCTTGGCACCAGGACCAATCAAAGATGCATCTGAACCACTGACTTCGGACAAATTGGTCGCAGTCTTAGTAGTGGCATTGGATTGTGGCGCAGACATCATGATTCTTGAGGTGCTCAAGAATCTAGTTTGTTTAGCAAAACGTATAGTACGGGAAAGCATGCTAGAATAATCGTTAGTATCGCTATTTTGTAACTCGCTTATCAAAACACCCATTCCTGCCCACTAAGGTTGGTGTATTCTAGCCCATTCCGGACCTTCATCCCATTCCTGCCCAACCCTGTCTCCCTGTCTCCCTGGCTCCATATACTCGTTCCTGGAACCCACGCCCTACCGTATCTCGTATATCACGCAGCCCATCCAATTCTGTATTGATTGGTCCCCCTACGCTATTCATCAGTCCGAATCTTCGTTCTCTTTCTCAATTGATCGTTCCTCTTCACCTCCCAAATTCCTTCCCTTCTCATTGGACATCTCCCTATTGATTTTTTTCACTTGTCCAATAGAAACATCTTGTTTACCCGCCATGGATAACTTTCCCTTAGTGGTCTTGTGGTGCTTCCTTTGTTAAAATCCTGTTTCTACTTACATTATTGACTATTATGTATGCAAATTAAACTAATTAATTTAATACTGAATACCTATAACATAATCTGAACTAACCAAACAAAAAATCAGCTAATATTAAGTGCAATTACACAAAATCCAAAAGGTTAGCCTGGTGCTAACTGAGAGAAAAAGACCTTCAATGTAATTGGCTAACAGAGGTAAATAAATAACCTGTAAATTTCCATCTTGCAGGTCTAACCTGTAAATGCTTTCTTCAAAACTCACGTGCAAGGTCATCAGCATTAGTGACACAAACATCCCGATCAGATTTGACCCAGAACAGAAATCTCGATTCTAGATTTACGTGGCTGAAGCCCTATAAAAAAGGTTTTCACATGACAGTGACTGCTAAATAATTCTGAGACTCTCACGACCGCTCACAATTTTTTCACTCGAGGACTACTCAGTCTACCCTCTGCCAATCTTAATAAAAGTGAAAATACTTAATTTTTCATTATTTTATTTCTTTGATCAATATAATAATAGGTATGTATTAACTATACGGTACCATTGAATTGATAATGATATAATCAATAGTTAGATAATAAAACACAACCGACACATGCATGAAAAGCAAAAAACACACCATATAACAAGTGAAAAGTTGACTGGAGTACAATGGAAGAATGTTTAGATAGGAAAGTTTTTTGGGAGTCAAATGGGATACAAATGTGAAGACAAAGAGTGGTAGAGATAATCAACATAGACAGGAGGAAAAGCAAGAGGATTGTGCAGTGAGGGATGTAAAGGGAACAATTGATTTATTATTTTCGCTGGCATAATAGCCGAGTTCAATACCAATGTGATTATAGTACTAACATAACGTAGTTCAACATGCCAAAAAAGAGAGCTTCCAACGGTAGAAACAAGAAGGGTAGAGGTCACGTTAAGCCAGTTAGATGTTTAAACTGTGCTAAATGTGTTCCAAAGGATAAGGCCATCAAGAGAGTCACCATCAGAAACATGGTTGAAGCAGCTGCTGTTAGAGATTTATCCGAAGCTTCAGTCTACTCTGAATACGCTTTACCAAAATTATATAACAAATTACACTACTGTGTCTCTTGTGCCATCCACGCCAGAATCGTCAGAGTTAGATCTAGAAGTGACAGAAGAATCAGAGCTCCTCCACAAAGGAAGAGATTCACTGTTGAGAGAAAAGTCAACCCAGCTGATGCTGCTAAGAAAGCTAACTAAATTTGCTGACTGTTTTATTGTAAATTTAAGCGTTTAACGATGAGTTATTAAATTTGTTTAGTTTGTTTATGTCTATATAATTTTCCAGCAGTTACTGTTGATTGGGCTTTTTGCGTTCATGATCTTTCAATAATAAAAAATATGTACTTTACTAGTCTGGTGTATATCTAAAGTTGCTATGTGTGGTGTCTGCCGATCTCCTATAGGTGCCCTCAAACAAAAGCCATGTCTAGCGATCCAGCACCACTGTTTTCATCAGACTTTTCGTTTGCGCCCGTATCCCTACGACATGACCACTGTTACAACCTACTTGCTTCCTAAGCTGCTGTATTTTGACTTAAAAATTCGCTGATCTTCTGTAGTTTTGATGGAAAAATATCTCTTCCCTGTATATAAATGTGACTAAAAATTTAATTGGCCATTTTGCGAAAGTCATGGTCCTACAGAAGGAACCAATTAATAAGGAGACTTAACAAAAGTGACATATTATATTTCAAGTTAACGTAATCGATTAAGAATTACTGGATATCACTTATACTAATATAATTGAGTTAGAAGCATACATCAATTTTTATTCTGGATATAAATTGCAAACCAAAACGAGTTCTAGCCAACAATCTCTATCGCACGAATAGCAGCATCGACAAATTCAAGAGCAACAGTCTAATTGGTTATACGGCTATTAATAGGAGTATATGGTTTAACATAACATGACTATGGAAGACACATGGAAATTTTCACAATGCTTTGGTGATAAAGGAGATATCGAGAATATTACCGAAGCTGATATCATTTCTACAGTTGAGTTTAATGATCAAGGAGAATTTTTAGCCACCGGTGACAAAGGTGGTAGAGTTGTACTCTTTGAAAGAAACCATTCGAAGAAGAAACAGAGTTGCGAATATAAGTTCTACACCGAGTTTCAAAGTCATGATGCAGAATTCGACTACTTAAAGTCACTTGAAATCGAAGAGAAGATCAACAAAATTAAATGGCTAAAAAGCTCTAACAATCTCTGTTTATTATCTACTAATGACAAGACAATCAAGTTATGGAAAATCCTGGAAAAACAAGTCAAAATGGTTAGTGAAAACAACTTAAATGGTTCTTCTAACCTTCCACTGAGTGCATCAAACATATCGAACTTGAAATTGCCTAAGATGACTTTGCATGATAAATTAATTCTGGCTCAACCAAAAAAGATTTACTCAAACGCCCATGCTTACCATATAAATTCCATTTCCGTTAACTCTGATCAAGAAACATACTTATCTTCGGATGACTTGAGAATTAACTTGTGGAATTTGGGCATATCAGATCAATCGTTTAACATAGTTGATATTAAACCAGCTAATATGGAAGAATTGACTGAAGTTATTACAAGTGCCGAGTTTCACCCAAGTCATTGTAATTTATTCATGTATTCCTCTTCTAAAGGTACTATAAAGTTGTCAGATATGAGATCAAATTCTTTATGTGATACACACTCAAAGAATTTCGAGGAGTACTTGGATCCTGCTTCGCACAACTTTTTCACGGAAATTACTTCCTCTATATCTGATGTCAAATTTAGTCACGATGGCAGACATATTGTCTCGAGAGATTACATGACTGTTAAAATATGGGATTTGGCAATGGAGCTGAAGCCAGTGAAAACAATAAACGTTCACGAACACTTAAGGGATAGGTTATGTGACACTTATGAAAATGATGCAATTTTCGATAAGTTCGAGGTCCAATTCAGCGGAGATAATAAATCGATTATGACTGGTTCCTATAATAACAATTTTATGATATATCCAAATGCTGTTAACGACACACACACGAAACCTTCTAAATCATTCAGTAGTGCAAAGTTTAATACTTCATCGTTTTCTAAAAATAAATCGAATCACCAAAAAGACGATGACGATTCAGATGACGACGACGATGACGTCAATTCGCCGCCAATTGACAGCGAAACATTTCCTCAATCGCCAAGTTCACAATTAGATGATGATGACCAGGAAGAAATTGTGTTGAAGGCAGATAAGTCTGCGTTTAAATCGAAAAAGTTAGGCAATACTGGATCAATGACCCGCAGAATGATGAATGGAGTCGGATCAGGTAGCAATGCTGGAGATTTTGATAATATTGATTTCAAGAAGAGTATTTTGCACTTATCATGGCATCCACGGGAAAATTCTGTAGCGATTGCTGCAACGAATAACTTGTACATTTTCTCGACTTTATAAGATCAATTGAGTTGATTTAATCATTCTTATTCACGCTTTACGCTTTCTCATTTCTCTAGCACTTTGTTATAGACAGGGCGGCTGTTGAAAGTTTTTGTATTAGTTTTTATATTTTTACAATAGTAATCATTAATTTTGTGATGAATGATGTTATCATCTCTACTTAAATCATCAAAATCTACCGCTACATGAAATTACCAATAATAGACTGTATATTTCGAAAACTCAGGTATAATTTCCTGCTTGTCGTACACAAATCAGAAGCAACATCTCTAATTAAGAATGAAATAAAAGCTAAATGAAACAAACACTATGAAATAAGCTATATCAAATCAGCTAAATGACTCAGGCTTCAATGTGTCTGTTGACATCAGAGTTCCAGAAAAGTGTCTTATCACCGTCACCCCAGAAGAACTTCTTTGCTCTTAAGTTTTGGTAGTCATATTGAGTTGGCCATTCTTCATCTGGAATATCTCTTAAGTGTTTTCTGTGTTCAGCGTGGTGCATTTCAATTCTAGCAACTGGGATAGCAGTTATAATAAGAACTGGAAGGGCAACAACGTAAGTTATTTTCTTCCATAAGTTGGTAATACCTTCCGAATGTTCAACCTTTTCTTTGTGAGCTTTTAAGAAAGCTTCCCCTGCTTTTTTATCAATCTTTGGGAATGCATTTTCAGCAATTCTCTTGGAAACACCATAACCATGGTGTCCACTGGAGTTGAATCTAACAAAAGTACGTTGACCTACACTTCTAAACATCTTAATTAATTCACAATTGTATCAATGTTTGTACAGTGAAAATTATAATGACCAATATTAAGAACTAATTAAAATGGTGTGAGTTCTGATTACGTGATCAAACCAATTTTTATTGGTTGTATGATTATCACGTGATACAATATGGAGCCAATATCAATTATGTACATTTATTTCTATACAATAATGTCTATATAGTATAACAATATTAAATATTAAGCCGTGGTGAGTCAGCGCCTCTATTTATCCCGGCATCTTCTAAATGCTCATCTGTTTGCGGTTCAACATTTAACTTTGTAGATGCAATGTTATTGTCGTTGTTGTCAGCATTTTCGGACAGAACGACTTTATCATTACTTGCTTGGTCCAGTCTCTGGGCCTGTCCTTTGTCTTGCTTTTGTTCTCCTCCAGCTGGAAATTGTGGCTTCTTTGAAAGCTGGACATCGCGAATAATGTTAGCAACTGAATCTTCATATTTGTAGTTCTGTTTGTGCGCCATGAAGTTGAAGAAATCGTGTCTCAAAGCAGGGAAATTTACTTTCAAGTGATCCTGAGCATCCAAAAGGAGAGACTCTGTCGAGTAACCATGTATTATGTGTCTTATTTCGTCCTCGTGAAGTCTGGTTATGTCTCTTGTTGCCAAGTACTCGACCAACAAATCGTCTTGGTCAAACAACAATTTCAAATAATCTTTATCAGTTAAATCCTTGATAACTGAGTCTTCGTCAACATCTGAATCATATTCAGTGGACTTTGCATGTATGTTACTTTCTTGTTTGCTCCTAATAAATTGATTCAAATTTTTGGTAAGCACCCAGATTCTTAACTTGGGTAAAAATGTATAACCTTTGAACTTTTTCTCCATCAACCCCTTCACACCATATTCGTTGTTTAATAACTTACCAAACTCTGTCGGAATGTATGCCGGCTCGCCTTCAACCATAGATAACCGTAATGGGCTCAATTCTTCCAATCTCGCAAAATGGTTATTACGGCAATTGTATGCCTGCAAGTAGTTATTTCTGTCCATCTCACCAATAGCTTCATCAACAGACGTCCTACTTAATTCTTCCGGTAACATTTTATTAAACCTAACTGGTGGTTTTGTATCTGACAAAGCCAACCCTGTAATGTCAATATAAAACCCACTATCCATATCAATGAACCTTGCGTCAATGTTGTTGTTTCCGTTTCCTTTTGTTCTGGAAGAAATAAACGTACCACAATCTAAGAAATATCTTCCGTAGCGGATTTCGTGACTATCCCCGTCCCCTACATCCATAATAATAGACTGGTTAAAACGTCTCGATAATATCTGCAAATCAGCAATCGGCATTTGAACATCGATATCGTTATCCCAGGGGAATCCTACTCCATCCCAATACCATGATAATAAGGTACCGTGTGCAACCCAAGTGTTAAGGTTATATGTGTTTGTAAATGTCAACCACGCCCTAATTAGACCATGTAATGAAGGAGGTTGTTTATCAGTATAGTTAATAATACCATTGAAAAACCTCCAATCATAATGGCCACCGAGAGCATGATTAGATTCCTTCCTGATAATCTTTGCCTCATTGAAGTACTTTGGGGGAGATGGTTCATTAAGTGACATCTGTAAAGAAAATTTGTATACTTTTTCTAATTCGCTTAAAGATTCTTCAGGTGTCCTTTCTAGCTCCGACAAGATATCTGACGAATTATCCATAAACTGTTCATGGTTTAGCAACCTTTCGTATTCAACTTTTGAATTATCTGTTAGTGGATCCTTTTCCTTGACTATATCGTTCAATCTTTGTAACTCTTGACCAATATTGATGATAATGTCTTTCGACGTGTCTAACACTTCTGAATTTTCTCTTCTAAATTCTTTGATATATTTAGGAAGCAAATCAGAATCAGCAATTTTGATACGATTGTCTGTATCTTGCGTCACACCTACTTGCAATGACGTGCCACCTAATTTCAATTTGTTGCCATTTTCATCTTTACTACCAGGGAGAATAAAAACAATAGACATTGGAGGAGGCATGAAGTCATGTAAGTAAGATTTGGCCTGCACCACCTTTAACTTCTTATGAGATCTACCACCATATTTGAAAACATGAAAACCCGTTGAGTGTTCGTTTGCCTGAATTTGTTTCAATAATTCTTTGAAGACAGGATCCGCATCGTTATTCTTTAATACTTCTTCTATTTTATCATCATCAATACAAAATTCATTTGGATCCGTTAGCTCCATCTTTTTATTTCTGAAATTGCTCTTAGTAGTAAGATCAAATTTCTTGCAACCTTGCTTTTCGGAATTCAAAAAGAATTCGTTGAGTGTTGATAAGTCAACCCAGTCAGACCAATGGAAATAAGGTAACCCCAAATTATCCAAGGAGCCGGATCTTTTAATTTGACGTCTCAAGTCGTTAAACACAAAGTTTAACGTGAATCTTGGGTCAAACACATGCAAATGTGGATTATCAAAATTATCCGGATCCACCATATAGTCCGGTATGATCAATTCATGATCCCTTTCATTCTTCGATACATCCAAAAGCCATAATAGGTTCTTCTTATCATCAGTTAATTCATTTTCAACGCCATCCTGATGATATACATGGTTGAATTTCGTATCAACCAACTCGTTAAAGGCCTCACTGTTCTCAACGTTGGCATCTTTAAACAAGATCTTTCTAACATCAAAAAGATTTGTAGTTAGGTTTTCTTTCAAAGACTCTTTGGGATCATAATTTAGGAGCGATAGTATAATAAAATTTAATACTAGTAGTAATACCAACAATAGTAAACAACGGGATCTTCTTATCATGTTATTGATGAAATCGATTATGAAAATCGCTTATTCGTACAGTTCATTCAATATAGCTATAAAGGTTCGATCCAGTAAACAAAGTGTAGTAAATACTTCGATATCAGCAATATGTTTAACAACTAAACTAACTTATAAGGATGAAATAATTGGACTTGTCAAATGTTTAGTGAAAGAGCACTTCACCAAAGCCTTGCGAGCGTTATAAAACAATTATTTTCAAAAAATTAAAAGCTTTTCAACAATTATATAAACTCCAAATCTTAGTTTATTTTTTATTACGAGATAATGAAGCTAAAGATAGCATGTGTCCAGATCAACGCTAAGATAGGCCAGGTCGAATCTAATATCAAAAAGATTCAGCAAATACTAGCAAGAATCCAGCGCGTTGACATAGTTATGCTTCCTGAATTCGCTCTCACCGGCTACAACTTTTCTAGCAAGCAAGCCATCGAGCCGTACTTGGAGTTGACATCTAGTGGTCGATCAGCACAGCTTGCAAAGGAAATACTGAACAAATTTAAGTGTTTCACTTTGATTGGGTATCCAGAAAAGGACAAAGAAGAGGACTACAAGATATACAACTCAGCAGTATTAACGGCACCAAATGGAACGGTGTTACACAACTACAGAAAGACGTTCCTCTACGACACGGATGTTAGTTTTGGGTGTCTGGAGAATCCTGACAAGGAGTTTTCGCCATTGCATTTGGTGCTTGACAAGGAGTACTACTTGAACAAACAGCCGAACACGGAGTACAAGACGGTTGAAACCAACATCGGAATATGCATGGACCTCAATCCGTACCGGTTCACAGCGCCGTTTAACCAATTTGAGATGTCGTTGGCCTGCTTTGCCAACAGGGCCAAGCTCATTCTCTGTCCCATGGCATGGCTATCCACAAAGTCTCCGTCCATAAGTGATATGGGGGACAAGACGCACCAGAGTGAAATGTACAAGCAGAGATTCTTTTCCCATGACCATACACCTGCTTATAATGTCGAAGCGATGCCAGACGATAACTACTCGAACCATCTAGTCGAGCAGCAAGCACTACAGGAGAAGCCGTTCGTGCCACAAACGCCCGATTACTCCACCATTAACTACTGGATCCTTCGTTTCTTCCCTTTCTTGACACATCCCAGTAACCAGCTAACCAAATACTTCAAGTCGGTTACGATTGTTGCGTGTAATCGTGTTGGTATAGAATCGGATGTTCTTTACGGAGGGTCGTCCGCGATATTCCAGTTCACAGATACCCCTGGAAACTACGAGGTCGATAATCGCAATCCAAGCGTAAACGTCAAGGGATGTTTGGGACAAGGTGAGGAAGGCATATTAGTCCGAGAAATAGATATAGATGTATGATAAGATGTGAGCACTTGTAGTAAGGTGGCTTTTAATGAAATAAAATATTCCTGTTTGGAACAAATTGCACATAAAACACGATTCTGTAATGTTGACACACCACAATAAGCTGTTTATAGTAACTAGTAGTGTGATGAAAAAGTGAAAAATTATTTTGCGCCTCGCTCGTCATACATATTAATAGTGGGGGTTAAAGAACATCAAAAGTAAAAATCATCTAGGAAAAATCATCTAGGGCTTTTTATGTATTAACTAGTTGTTAGTTGTTTTAAGTATAGAAACGTTTAATATGTTGAAGTCGGTGCTACCTAGAAAATTAATGGTCAAGGTTGTACTTTTTTTGGTAGTTACATTAGTAATTATCAGTACATCGAATCATGCATTATCTAGACCTACAATTAAACAATACAAGATGAAAATCCAGAGATCAATACAACTCAAATTTAACAATTGGACAAGTAATTTTCTTACAAAGGATTATGCATTAGAATCTAACCACGAGTTTTTGAACAAGTTTGAGAAAATCAAAGCCGAAAAGTTGACGGACGACTCGAATAATGAAATGTGGGACATAAATGAAAAAATTCTAAATAATTTACCATTGGAGGTGAACATCCCAGAGTACTTTTTGGATACTAAGATTGGGAAGCCGGTCATCCAACCATTTGATCCTAGGTTCACTCTTGGAGTGTACCTTGATTGGATTAAAGATCATCCAAAGGAGCCGTTGTCATTTCATTGGTCTGACTGGGTGGATTTAACCAAATTGCACAAATATATGCTTGCTAACCCGGACAGCAAGACTTCGTGTAAGGAACTCTTTGACATCAGTGGAAACATCGAGTCGGCACAAAACACCAACTTGCAGGACGTGAATAAGTATTGTAAAGACAATAAGAATGCTCCATTGGGATACGAAATCATCGATTTTTCAGGTCCCCAGACAGTTTCAAACCACGAGATCTTGAGCAAATCGTACTTATATTCCGGTGCTCCATCGCCGGTAAAGCTAATTTTTATGACGGAGTCGCAGGGGTCGTACGAGATGGATGTAGTAGATCATGAGGTAAATGATTTAAAGAACAGCTTATTGCATAATTCGATGGTGGAGTCATTGGTGGCTAAACTGGGCGCTAAGACCGTCAATGTATTGGAATCATACCAGAACTTAGTTTCGAACTTATCTCCAGAGAACAAAGATCAAGTGTTAAGTGACTATGAAATTAACATTCCACAAGAGCTGTTTAATATTGATCCACAAACTGTCATAGAATCCATGTCACAACAAGGGAAATTGAGCAAGGTTGACTCGGCATATCTTGACTCGATAAAGTATTCTACTAGTGAAGCAAACCCACCTAAATTCTTTAAAGAAGCCAAGTTGTTAGAGAAACACCCAGAAAAGTGGTTGGGTGAGCATTACGATTGGAGATTTTTCAACGGTATCAACGTCGGAAAGGAAGAGCAGTTGTTATCGTTGCATAGATTGGTCAAAAACTACCTTGGTTTCACAAAGCAACATGGAATAGCTACATGGATTGCACATGGATCGTTGCTATCGTGGTACTGGAATGGTATTGCATTCCCATGGGATACGGATATCGATGTGCAGATGCCCATTGGTGAATTATATAACTTGGGTAAACGTTTCAACCAAACATTGGTGATCGAGAATGCTGGTAACGACAAGAAAAAATTTAATGGCTTGGGTAAATATTTCATAGACGTCGGATCATCTATTACCCACAGAACTAAGGGTAACGGTAATAATAACATTGATGCTAGATTCATCGACATCGACACCGGGCTCTATATTGACATAACAGGATTGGCATTAACAGACGCTCCTGCACCATCAAGATACGATTACATTATAGATATGGATAAGTCAAAGCAGTCAATATTGGAGAAGACAAAGAATAATGGAAAAGTTAATCACAGAGTTAAAAATGAGCAGCTCCAGGTGTACAACTGCCGTAATAACCACTTCAACACCTTTGACGAATTGAGTCCTTTAGTTTTGTCAATTGTCGAGAACCAGTTGAGTTACGTGCCTAGCAACTTCATCATGACATTGGACTACGAGTACGGCGAAAAGAGCCTTACAAGCATCAACTTCAAGGACTATTTCTACATGGCTAATCTCCGCATGTGGATCAAAACAAGCAAAGTTTTGGAGTACATGAAGGATCCAGCAACATGGTTGAGTAAGAACAAGTCGACCTCCAGTCCGAATGACATCCCGGACACCA
The DNA here is from genome assembly GCA_030564605.1 of Debaryomyces coudertii. Lineage (NCBI taxonomy): Eukaryota > Fungi > Ascomycota > Pichiomycetes > Serinales > Debaryomycetaceae > Debaryomyces > Debaryomyces coudertii. The sequence goes on along the minus strand of JAKTYF010000035.1, from coordinate 39,691 downwards.
AACAAGTGAAGGAGAACAAAAGCGGCACGGCCAAAAACTCACCGAACGGAGCCCACACCAAAAGGGAGGTTTCTAACCTCGAAAAATTCCAGATCAACAAGTTGAACCTTAACAGCCACCTCGACTTGCTACAGAACAATGAGATCTTCAAGGAATTTGTCAAGACCATCGAGTTTACAAAAGCACATGAGCTCGAAATGAAGTACCTTATGAAGGACGACTACCAGAATGCGAAAGCGTTTATCGAAGACTACACTCGCGACTTCAACGTGGGTGACGGGTTGAGAAGCGATTTGTTCATGAACAGGTTGTTCAAGGATGGCTGGAACTACGACGAGCAAGTCGACAAATTGGTCAAGTTGTCGGAGGCCTACAAATCTGCATAATAGCATAACTGTGTATACTAGAGTTAATAAACACGCGCACGTACTGTATGGGTGTATGTAAGTATTAGATGTATGGATGCAAACCTAGTGGGCCCACAAACGAGAAGTTCCGTGCGACATTGCGTCCGACCGGTCTCACCCGATGGGGTGTCCGTGGTGTCCACGACATTACTCCACGCCTCCGGAGTCACCCCATCCGCAGTTCGTGTCCCTTCTCCGACAGATGTTTCCTCGTAGCAATTGCAACCTGCGCCATTTGAGCACTCGCCTTTTGATTATTCCTGGAGGCGTGCATGCCGTTCTAACGCGTACCTTTTTTTCGTGCTACGCCATCTGGTCGCCATTCACATCGCCATTTTGCCTCCCATTTGTCCTATTCTGGCCTATTAGGCCGGTACGTCTGTTAGGCCAATACGTAAAATGTAGGCTTTTCGAGCGGTGTTCATGTTCACTATTGCGCACTTGCGACCATATATTGTCCTATCGGCCATACAATAGATTAGTAGCATCGAACGCTGCAATAACAAAGTGATGCAATATTGCAATCATATTATTGCTGTTAACGTCCAAAATGACCATACACTCTTATACCTTCCGTGGGAGGTTGCAATTCGAGGGTGTGTCTAGTTTTCTAGAACATTCATCCTCGGCATAGTGTCCCTGATATCATGCAGGATGACTGCACCTTTATCGCGGGCGGTAATTAGGCCAAATGTGGGAAATTTCTTTTGGAGCTCTGTTAATATACTTAGTCATATGCGCAAACTAATTCCGGAGTATAATTGCTTTTGTATGGTTCTGATCAAGGCAATACAATCGTGGCGTGTGGTTGTGTATATGAACAAGGCGTCGAAGAAAAAAAAATTTTCGTTATTATTTCCAATTTAGTAATATGGAGAGTTTGAAAAAGATATATAAGTCCCGTCTATTCCAGGGACTAACAGATTAATTTCGTTCTAATTAATATACATATTTAGTGAACTGAATAAAATGCAATTCAAATCTGTTATTCTCGCTTTAACTGCTGCTTCTGCTGTCTCTGCTGCTTCTAATTCCACTGGTGGAGGAGCTATTGGTGGCTCTAACTCTACCGGTGGTGGTGCTGGTGGCTCTAACTCTACCGGTGGTGGTGCTGGTGGCTCTAACGGTACTGGTGGTGGTGCTGGTGGCTCGAACAGTTCTGGTGGTGGTGCTGGTGGTGCAACTGGATCAGGTGCTTCCGCTATTGGTGCAGGTGTTTTCGGTGCTGTTGCTGCTGCTGGTGTTGCTTTATTATTCTAAGCCCACCAAGATGTTTTTATTTCTAAGAGAAGAAGCTAGTTTTTTTTTCAAGTATAAAATGTTCAATTTAATACTATTTTCAAATTTATACTATTTTCAGAGTTGACATTCCCGAGTCTTAATATCACCAGGCCAGAGGTGTTTTTGTTGTTTTGTATGTAATATTTAATCCATATACCGGTAATATAAACAATAACCCAGAGATAAGATTTGTAGACCAAAAGGTGCGATAGGCTGCGGTGCAATAGCTACTGTGGCGTGATACCTGTAAATGTCGACAAGGTTGTGTAGCGATCTCTGTGAGCCTAATAGTGATGGAAGAATAAGAAGCTATGTAGAACCGGTGAAGGAGAGGTAGCTAGTGGTTAATGTTGGAACTGGACGTGTGCGTGGTCTTGTATTAATTAATAACTGCTAAATTAAGGAACCTATTGTTCGGGATTGATCGATACTTTATTGTCTGACATTTTTTGGTATTATCCAGGCTTTGCGCGAATAAGCCCCATGCCCACATGACCATGCTACTGTACTTGTTGTTTCTGGTTATGTCTTGCATGGCTTTTGTACAGAGCCCGGTTTACCTAACCAGACGCCTAATAGCAAATTCTCCTCAAAAAATAGATAGCCAATGCACTTCAACCCCAGAGCGATAGCCCTAGCTAAATAATATCACCAGAGGCTATGCCACTCTGTTTTATAAGTTGCTTATGAGATACAATATAACGGTTCTGAAGGCGCAGGCAAGGTATACCAGGGCATTGGTCGTTCGTCTATAGATGACCATGTTACTAAATATGTTTATATTCTAGACTCTGGTGACATCCATTGTTTTCGTAAAAATTGCAGTAAATCACAATTCATGCAACTTTTGTAGTTGTTGCGAACTTGTGCAACGAATGCTAAATTTGGGAAATTTTCGGTTAAATTACCAAAAACATGCAAATTTTGAAATAAAATCAAGTCAGCCGTGTATACTGTTGGAACTAATACATTTGAGTCAAATAGTAATCTTTCGATATTACTGTGGGTGAGTTTGGGACACTAAGGCAGTTTGTAAAATGGCACAATTCGTAATCGTAGGTAGTTCCATAGCAGTTGCGATAAAAATAATACTGGTAATATGTCTACAGTTTACTAGGGGGCATTGCTTCTTCCTAAAGGAATACTCTAAAATAAAATGCTTTGAAACGGGTTTAATAAAATCGATTTACGATCAGAAGCGTTGCTTGAAAGAGTCTGCATAGTAAGAGTTAACACATTGTAATTAAAAGACACCTGGTTCGACTCCCGCATTGGCTTTATGTTCTGGTAAAAACGTTTTGCGAACGGTCACAAAATTGCTGTTCTAGTGCTTCTCCCCAGATTTTACTTGATATGAATATACAATTCAACAACAATCTCGTAAATTCTACTTTTGATAAACCAATCAGCAATGGCAACGTCAGACGATTCAGATCAGGGTGACGATAGGCAGAAACAGACAAAGGCAACGGTATTAACAGAAGAACAAAAAAAGGTATGCTTTATTCATCATCGATTGGATGTATTTTTTTTGTTTGGTAACGATTAACTAACAACCTATAGGCCCACCACATCGCCTCAGAACAAAAGAGACGAGAAAACATAAGGTCAGAATTTGACAAAATTGTATCATTGACACCAACTTTATCTGAGCTGGAGAACAGGTCAGAGCTAAATATTCTTACCAAGTCCGCGGACTACATCGACCAATTAAAAGACGACAATGTTAAATTAATCCAGTTGTGTATCAGTAAGGGTATACATGTTCCCGATGATTTGATCTACAAAGGACCGGGACCTAATTCGAGATAAACTTAAGGGCAATTGCCTACAAGCTTGGCCAGATGTGTTCTATTCTTTTTATGTATTATTTAGTTAAGTACTGTATTAACTTCAAGTTTCAATAGTCCAAACAATTGTAAAAGTGAACGGCGTTTTATCATACATCCAAGTCTGTAAGACCGGTATTATTTCGAAATTAACACCGATGTCGGCTACATTTGTTAATTTAGTAAACACCTGTAAGCGTTGATGTTGCAAATTGTTATACTCGATTAGCTCACGTACGCTATTAATATTATTTGTGAACAAAGTAATAACTTTAATGTTTCCTTTGTCTATATTAACCACATTGAAAGCTTCGAATGTATTAATTATTTGTGTGATTTCCGATGTTTGAGGTCGCACTTCTTGTTCATCTTCATACATTCCGATGGTATCCTTAAAACTACATCCACCCCATTCTATACTGGCATTTTTGGGTAACTTCGTCACTTTTACAATTATTAACTTTTTAACATCATCACTATCTTCAAGCTCATCAACGTATTTAGTCCAAGTTTTGCTAACAATATCCAAGTTTTTAGAATCCACGATGAAGCAAATTATAATTCCAATTTGGTGAACGTTGATCAATTCTTTCACCCGATATAAGTGTTGTAAGGATAATACTGAACTGAAGATTCGATCATTCAATGTTGCTGTTTTAGACAATTCCATCGACGACGGAAGCAAGGGTATTTGTCCGGATAACGTGCCAATTTTATATTGTGATGTTTCTTCGACTATACCTTGAGAGTAAGGGCCAATATTCTGGGGTGCCCAGTACGATCTTGATCTTATATGAATTCCCTGTTTGATACTTGGGCGGATAAGGGTACAAGATAATTGAACTAACGTAGAGGTGTTTAATGTCGTTTCGACACACACACGAGATGGAGGTAGATAAAATTTCTTAAATTGTTCTTCATATACCTTATTAACATCCGCAAACCGATCCATGTCCGAAAGAAGTAGCGTAATATGCTGTATGTTATTCAACGTCGAGTTGTCCGCAACTAAAATATCATGTAATTTAGTGAAAATGTCAATTGTTTGTTCTTTCAAAGTAAGCTTTGTACTCGTTAGGTTAGAAACATATAGCTTATTTTTCGTCGAAACTACGCTTACGACGGGGATGCCATTGACGTTATCAGTCTGTTCGTCAGAATGCTCGTTCTCGCTAGCGTTCCCAACAACTTCGTCACAAATGGTTGCGAATTCTTCACTCAACAAAGCAGGTAAAGGTAGAGCCATATCCGAAGAGTCTGTCTTCTCATGCAACTCGACCTTTAATTTCAAGTACGAAACATCGTCATTCGAGTGGTTTACCACTTGCTGGTCAATTATCTCCAACTTCTTGTGCTTGAAAAATGGCGCATCAAGCACTATCGTTTCAAATTCTCCTCCTTCACCGCAAATATGCACCTCATACATTTGGTTCAATTTAATCAAGTAGGGATACAATTGCAGGATTGATTTCCCCAAATGCATGGTATTCAACCCAATTGCTGCAACCTTAATGATCCTGGCATCCAACAGACTATTGCACATTTCTCCCATTAGTTCAAGCTGATTCCGCTGCCACAAATACGCAAGACATGTCAACGCCAATCTCCCACAAACGTTCTCTACTCGCGTTCTCTGGTAATGTGAAAGGATTGCCCCACAGCTCACTCCTTCCATATCCGGGTGCGCTTCGCTCACAGTCTTGAGCAACGTATACAAATCTTCTATTTCATCCTGCTCCGTGATTGAATATTCCAACCGTTGGTTCTTTGATGACCCATTTATTTCCTGCCTATAAAGCGGTACTCCCAAGCATTCACTGTAATATTCTATTATGTCGTGTCCCACTGTTTGGAACATGAACGAATCAATCTCATCGATATCGGCTCGTTTGGGGTACAAATTCCCCAACGCGATCAATTCATGTCCCTGTGATATACAATGATGTATGTTAAAGAATGAGTCTTTGCCTCCGGATATTAACGCTACAAATTTCATTATGTCTCCAATATACCTCACTTTTGGTCAGATTTCTATCAAAATAGCATTAGTTTATATCGCTAAATGTAGATCTAACCTGCAAATGAACATTAACTGTAAACATTTCATTTTCCGGTCACACAAGTTCGACTGGAAATTACGCTGACAAGCGTAAAGCTGGATATGAATGTTGAACCGTAAGAAAATGGCAGCAGATTCGTGAAAAACTTTTTTTTTCAATCCGCGCTAGTATATAAGTTCATCTCTCGCAGGTTAATAATTTTTCACTTTAATTTTCTTGATCAACTAAACTAAAAGAAGTCAACATGCCTCGTATGTATTCATATATTATATTATAATCGCTTCTAGCTTCATAATTTGAATAGTTAGCTATTCATTGAGGTTCGGGTCCTCATACATTGATCATTGTATCAGAGCTTATTATTGTGACTAAATTCCCGACACTTTAGTTTCAAATAATAGTAATAAGTCTCAATTGTTTTGCTTCATAATCATACAACTTGTTGATGTCTTGGTCTACAATTACTGTATGTGAAGGAGCGATTCATTTGATGACTAATTGTAATGCTTTTATACTTTTATCTGTGTGACCGACTAAATGCGGAAGAAATTTTCCCAGAACTCATTCTAACATTGATAGGTGCTCCAAGAACTTACTCTAAGACTTACTCTGTTCCAAAGCAACCATACGAGTCTGCTCGTTTAGACGCCGAATTAAAGTTAGCCGGTGAATATGGTTTAAAGAACAAGAGGGAAATCTACAGAATTAACTTCCAATTGTCTAAGATTAGAAGAGCTGCTCGTGATTTATTGACCAGAGAAGAAAAGGACCCAAAGAGATTATTCGAAGGTAATGCTTTAATTAGAAGATTAGTGAGAGTTGGTGTCTTATCTGAAGACAAGATGAAGTTGGATTATGTCTTAGCTTTACAACCAGAAGATTTCTTGGAAAGAAGATTGCAAACGCAAGTTTTCAAGTTAGGTTTAGCTAGATCTATTCACCACGCCAGAGTCTTAATCACGCAAAGACACATTGCTGTTGGTAAGCAAATCGTCAACGTCCCATCTTTCATGGTCAGGTTAGACTCCCAAAAGCACATCGACTTCGCCCACTCATCCCCATACGGTGGTGGTAGACCCGGTAGAGTTAAGAGAAGAAACCAAAACAAGGATGTCGGTGACGCTGAAGCTGAAGAAGAAGAATAAATCAGTTGATTTCTAGTTAATATTTACATTCACTTTAAATTAATAAATTCTAATTTGGTCTTTTCCAACATTTATATTTATGTAGTATAGTAATTTAATGTTTATGAGTAAACCTTTTTGTAAAACCCTTTTGTAAGAAGCGTACTTCAAATGTCATATTGCTGGTCTAAGGCGCTAGCTATGTCATCAAGCATACTTTGTAAAACAGTTAGGGTTAAAGCCCGTAATTACACAAAACCTCAAAAATGAAAATTTTCAAGTTTCGCTACTCTGAGTAGCTATGATAATTTCAGTATATACATACATTTTGCAAGTGCTTTGGAGGTTTCAATTATACTTATACAAGATTAAAAATGGGTAAATCGTATGTGTGAATAATATGAACAGAATTGAGGTGAATGTATTGCGTATCATATAGGGCCGATAAAGGATATTGAAGTGCAATAGTACGGATTGGAAATAGTATCGTGTTGAAAAACAAGAATAGATAAATATCGGTCGAAGTGAACAAGAGTTATATGTTATCATGACAACATGAAAGCTGGTGTTTATGAGAACAAATGGATTAGTATCGTTACAGGTGTAATGAAATGATCTAGATTGTAGTATATTTACATTACAGAGAGAAAGCCTATAAGAGGGCAAAAAGAGCCAATATTATGATACGGGTCTTCATTGATGTTTCCAAAGGGAATCCAATACTAACAAATATAGTCGTGGTTATAGATCTGGTACTCGTTACCTTTTTCAACGTGACTTTAAGAAACATGGTATTATTCCATTATCTACTTACTTAAAGACTTACAGAGTTGGGGATATTGTTGATATCAAGGCCAATGGTTCTATCCAAAAGGGTATGCCACACAAGTACTACCAGGGTAAGACTGGTATCGTTTACAACGTTACTAAGTCTGCTGTTGGTGTTATTGTTTACAAGGTTGTTGGTAACAGATACCTCGAAAAGAGAATCAACTTGAGAATCGAACACATCAAGCACTCTGCTTGTCGTCAAGAATTCATTAACAGAGTTAAGTCCAACGCGGCCTTAAAGAGAGAAGCCAAGGCTAAAGGTGAACACGTTCACTTAAAGAGACAACCAGTTAAGCCAAGAGACGCTAGAGTTGTTACTACCAAGGAGAACGTCCCACAAACCTTAGCTCCTGTTCCATATGAAACCTTCATTTAATTGCTTTATTATTTTATGTTTGTTAAGTTGGAATTGAGACTTGATCGTTTTTCTTTTTTAAGTACAAAAAATATATATTAATGCATGTAAAAGTATAAAAACATTCCAGGATAAGAATAACAGTGGGTTTCTATTATTATCTCTAGGATACCTTGTAAAACGTCACTAGTATCTCTGGTACATTTGAAGAACCTAACCGTGGCAAAGTGAGCAGAACAGCGCACGTGATGACGGGGCTATTTTAGGATATGATAAACTTTTACCAGAATGAAGGATTAGGCGTCGATTTATAATTCCAGTCTTAAGTAGAGCTGTTCTAATTAGGCTTCATATTGGGTAAATATGGCAGAAGAAGATACAACCAGTTCAGACCCAGTTTTAGATACAAGGATTAGTTCTAAAATTGAACAAATCCAGGAAGTGAAAGGTAAATCACAGACCTCTAGTTCATTCAATTCTGCATTACAAACATGGACACAAATTGATCTCCCATCTTTACAAAGGAAGCTAGACGCGCAAGGTCTAGAATTAAAAGATGAACAGGCAGACGGTCTATTGCGTAGAAAGAACTTGGCTACTAGAACCAAAGAATTCAGAAAGTTAGAAGACCCTGACAAGCTCGATCAAATTAAAGGATTGTTGAAATTATATCAGAATGAAATCGATTCTTTAACAAGTAAGAAGAAAGATTTGGAAGGATATTTTTTTGGGTTTTATCGTTTATTAGCGGAAGCTCCTGACCCCAGACCATTATTGGAATTGTCGTTGGACGCAGTAATTGCATCATCTGAAACTGAATCATTACGAAAAGAAGTCTCGAAATTAAATGAGGAATTGTCGAAGAAAGCTGATTATGATCAATTAAAACAGAGACTTCTAAGGAATGAGCAGAAATCGGCAGAATTGTTGAGCTCCAAGCTACATGCGAAAGAGGACGAATTCAAAGCATTGATTGACGAAAAAGAGAGCAATTGGCTTGAAAAGGAAAAGCACTATGAGAACCAAATGCATGAGACTAAGGCAAAAATTGAAGAATTAAGAACATCAAAAGAAATAACCGAGTTGCAGTTAACTTCTCATAATAAGCAACTTGGTAGCTCAGAAACTAATGCGTCTGCATCAGTACTAGCTGAATTGGATATAGTTTCAAGAGATGCAGAATCAGCTAAGAAGAGAGTATTTGAATTAGAAAAGAGAAATGAAGAATTGAGAAGGGAATTGTCTATTTCGAGGAGTGATGTTAAAAGAAAAAATTTGAAAGAAGAATTTGAGAAAAAGGTTTCCGAGCTCGAAGGGGAGAATGCTTTGTTGGTCGCTAATTTAGACCAATACAGAAAGAAATTGGATAATATCACTAAGGAGACCTCGAATAAGACAGATTCATTTAATAGGGAAATTTCTCAGTTGACACAGGAAATCAAGAATTGTAAAGAAAAGCTTGACAAAACTTATGACTACGATGAAATAAAACATGAGTTATATTTGATCAGGCAAATCGAATTTGGACATGACGAAAATGAGTATGAAGATGGTCATGACTCCGACGAAACCAATAATAGTAATCGGAAACAAATTGACTCGCTTTTGATACAAAGAAACAAAGTCTTGACCCAAGAATTGGCTGATTTTAGATCACAACATGACGATTTAACTAAAAGAATAAATACCTTGGGTTCAGAGCTTACAAAAACTAATGACGAACTAGTCATCGCACAGGACTTGAATCATAGACTAGAAAATGATTTAGCAGCTTTACAAGATTCTACTGGCGGTCAAAAATTCAATGACAATATGAGCATGATCTCAGGGGTAAGTAGAATAGCTTCAGGTCGTCCAAAAAATGGCAGTATTGCATCGTTGAGTACTACCGTCTCTTCACCAACATCTGGGGACGTATCGTCGATATTGCCGATCATTACCAAACAAAGGGACAGATTCAGAGATAGAAACAATGAGTTGGAGGATGATCTCAGAAAACAATATAATATCGTTAGTGATTTGAAGAGACAGATGAACAGTCTCAAGAAAGATAACGAAGAATTATACGAGCGGACGAGATACTTGGCATCCTTCAAGAATGGTAGTACTAATGGTTCAGCAGAGACACATTCATTCACCTCCAGACCGTCAAATAGAAGGCTACTCCAACCAAAGCCTAATTCAACAGACCTTGAACGAAATCCATACCAAGAAATTTACGAATCAAGATTGCACCCCATTGAACAATTTAGAGTCCATGAACAAGCCAGAATTAACTCAAAACTTTCACCGATAGAACGTTTATTTATCTCACTTACAAGAGCAATTTTAGCCACAAGAACAACCAGAATGCTATTTATGATGTATTGCTTCGGTTTACACTGCGTAGTTATGTTAATAACAATCTACGCTATGGGTTTAAGTACCCGAATGATTCCCGAAGTTGGCATGAACAACAGCACTGGAGGAATCGCCAACGGAATGGCTGGGACCACGGATTCTATAGATAAAGTTGCTGAAGCTATTCCCTAGAATATACGAGAAAGTAAGATCAACACACTGCATATAGCAAAATTATAGTCACATGTTAAGCAACTACGATAGTGGATTAAGACATTCCACTCCTTATTGCCATCACTGGCCATATTTATTTATACTTGATGAATCCCATTCTATTCAGTTGTATAATTTTATTTTTAATATATACGTATTACAGTTGTCGCGGCAGCAGTATGTCCAACGATAAGAAATTAACTCAAGAAGAGCTCGATTCAGAAAATTTCAATCCAGATAACTTGATGATCAATATGGGAGGTAGACAAGTACCTTTCAGCTCAATTAACAAACCTCATCATGTTGTCATTGATCCAATGCATCATAAGCCCCAGGTTGACCCTAAATCTTTTCCAGACGTCGAACCTGAAGCTAAGGCTAGAGAGCAGAAATTGGAAGAAGAACGTAATACATTGGAAGGAAAGAAAGATAGTTAGTGGTTACTGAAATGTTGTTAATGATATTATGAAAATTCAAAGTGATTTAGCTTATAGCTCTGTCATTTGGTAGATTTTGCTATTTAGTAGGGCATTCTCTATAAGTTATTTATGGTAAGAATATAAATTTTCTATAAAATATTTGCAAGATTTTAGAGGTGAATTCGAATAGCTTTATGTAAAAATTATTGTAGATAATGTCCGTGTGTCCTAGCTAGCTATTGCAGATCTATAAATGTCTAGACCAGTATTTGATATGGATTCTTACAAGATGATTTCTTTCTAATGATTTCATATGCAGGAAGAAATCATCGATGTACATTTCGTTCATTAAATGACGTTTGTATGGGTAAACGTATTTCAATCTTCCTGAAATTTGTTAAGTTAAGAATGCTAGGTCTATCTAGAAGATGGATCCGTCAACTAGGATATCTAATAATTATATTTTTTGCTGCAATTGTCCTTCTTTTAGTTGCTAACAGAAATAACGTGGGATTAGATGATTATTTGCCGACTGGGTTTTTACCATCGTTTTTCCAACCTGCTGCAGACCTATTCATTATCGATATTGCAATCAAACAGTGCGTTAAAATGAAATCGAAAACTGAAAGATGTGGTCTCCCAGATGCGTCTGACGGCTTAATGGGTAATTTGTACGGTTCAGGTCAGTGGGTCAAGATTGATAAAGACATAAGCCTTGGATCATCGTGGTATCGCAAGGAGTATTTATCTTACAAGAAAGCGAAAAAAGAAGCATTACGTGGTAAAATTTCAATGGGTGAGGAAGAAAATGAAAGAAAAGAAAAAAGATATGATGATAAGATGAACAATCAGGTCATTATTGATATCGCAATTTCTAACCCTGCGATAGACGCAAAAATACCAGAAAATGAAAAGCTAAAAATTCCTATATATATCTTGAAACATTTTCATTCCAAGAAGGTTTTTAATGATGATGATCATAACATGCTTATCGAAAAGCAAAAAGCAAAATTGAAAGGCGAAAAAATGCAAGCATTGACAGTCGATAAAGATAATTCAGCAAGCAATAAAATCAAAATAAAGCTAGAGCAAGATAAGCAGGCAGAGCAAGACTCAAATGAGAATAATGAAGATGAGAGAACCAGAATAGATAAGATCATGGAAGGAAGCATGGACGTTGGGGAGTACAAAGATACGAGAAAAACCAATAACAACCAAAAGAATAAGCAAATAGACTCGGATGAGATGTTAGAAGAAACGGATAAAAAAGATGAATCGACGACAAAGAAGAATTCAAGGAACAAAGAAAATAAAGAGGCAGTGAACGAAATGAAAGATGTCGATTCTAAAAAGAAAAAGGAAACTTATACAGCAGAAGATAAACAAAGAGAGAAACGTGAACAAATTCATAGGAGAAATACTGAAACTAGCAGACATGACTTAGAGGTAAATTATCAAATTCCCACCAAAGATCAAATCGTTGCATCAGGATGGGCGTACAAATCTAATGGTATTTGGCTTAAATATGGTAATGCCGATTCTAATGCTATAACTGGGATTGATATATTGTTTGGAGATGACGCGGTTGACCCAAGACCAAATTGGCGACTAATTAAAGATGGTCCATTAAGAGACGTTATAAGTCCATCTAATAAACCAGCATACATTTCAGTAAGAAAGGGCCCAAGAGTTGACTACAAAAAAACCATTAAACCGCTTAAAATCAATAAGGACGGAAAATTTAAAATTCTCCAAGTTGCTGACCTACATTTTTCTACCGGTGTTGGTGAGTGTAGGGATCCATCTCCTTCCGAAACAAAGACTGGTTGTCAGGCTGACCCAAGAACTTTAAAATTCTTGGAGAGGGTGTTGGATTTAGAAAAGCCAGATTTGGCGGTGTTGACTGGTGACCAGATCTTTGGTGATGAATCTCCAGATTCTGAAACAGCTTTGTTTAAGGCTTTGAATCCATTCATCAAAAGAAAAATACCATTCGCAGTTACCATGGGGAACCATGACGACGAGGGATCGTTATCGAGAACAGAAATTATGAGTTTGTCTGCAAATTTGCCGTACTCTTTATCAGCATTAGGAGCCGATGAAGTCGCAGGTGTTGGGAATTATGCATTGACAGTCGAAGGCCCGTCATCTCACAACAGCGCAATGTCATTATTCTTTTTGGATACACACAAGTATTCTCAAAACCCAAAAGTTACACCTGGTTATGACTGGCTTAAAGAGTCTCAATTGAAGTGGTTAGAAAGAGAAGCTGCAAGTTTACAAAAATCAATTGCATCTTATTCTCATATCCATTTGTCAATGGCGTTTTTTCACATACCTTTGCCTGAATATAGAAACCTTAACCAACCTATCGTAGGCGAAAATAAGGAAAGTATAACTGCCCCAAGATACAACTCCCATGCAAGATCAGTGTTAGGAAAATTAGGGGTGTCAGTTGCAAGTGTTGGTCATGACCATTGTAATGATTTCTGTTTGCAAGATATAGAAAAAGATGGTGATGAAAGCAAAATCTGGTTATGTTATGGTGGTGGAGCTGGTGAAGGTGGATATGGTGGATATGGTGGATATATAAGACGTATGAGGATCTTCGATATCGATACTAATACAGGAGAAATAAAAAGTTGGAAGAGAAAGGAAAGTGACCCAGACGTAGATTTTGATCATCAAACTTTAGTTTCTGGTGGTAATGTTATTAGTTCCAACTAGAGCGAATTCGCAAAACGTGTACATTAGCTTCAATATGTATGTATCTATGGGAATATACAATTATTCTGTAAATCTCACGCGCACACTGAAACGTTAGATTCCAGATCGAAATATTCTCGTACTGTTAGATACATATTAAATTCATAACGATATTACTCTTCGGCAAATATAGAAAACAATAATGACTGAAGTATCGGATGAACCTAGGAATTCCGCAAGCTTAACCCTGAATTCACAGACAGACCAAGGAGTAGGCGAACTACATGATTGCAGAGAATTAAAGCAATGGTTAATCAAATCTAATTGTCAACATCATTACAACAAATTTATAGAAAATGGTATAACCTTTGATCTACTACCAGAGATAGATAGTTCATCGCTTAAAGAGATCGGAATTGATAAACTAGGTGATAGGTTAAGATTAGAACTAGCTATCTCAAGCATGAAATCTGAAAAACTAGCAGATAATATTACTGTGAATGAATTATATAAGTTAATGAATTTGCATCTGACCGATAGCATTACTCTGTCCTCTGGTGGTAATATTAGTTATGGATCCGTGTCGACTCCTACAAATGAATCGGGTACATTAACCACTTTAACTAATAACCCATATTTGCATAGTAATATTTCTTCATCGTCTACTACTGCTAATAAGGATGCCAACAAAAATGTTACCTTTATCTTAGAGGATGGCTCTACGAAGAAAGTGAATGTAACGGGGTGCTTTAATGCACAATCGATCAAACGTAAAGTATTAAAAAGATTGGGAATAAAACAACAAGAGACGTTGTATGACACGTATGTTCACTCAACTTTGAATAACAGGAGCAACACTGATATCAATTTGCTTTTTGATGTGGAGTTGGTAACTATTTGTTACTCTCCTGATAGACTAGAGAAACATAGAATAATGTTGTGTCGTAAGGATGAATATCCTTCGGAAATTGCTATTGAGACCTCCAAAAGAATAATGTTCAAGTATGACAGATATGGCCATAACGACTCGGTGAAAACGAAAAGTCAAGATGATTTTAGTCAGTATCATATGCCTGAACCTCGAAAAGCACTTGCAGCACCTACTTTAAGAAACTTTTTTGGGCAAAGACCACCTAGTGAATTGATTTCTTCTAATTTAGCTGAATATTTCCCAGAAGCACATCAAAAGGATTTAGAGGCCACAGTACGTAATTCTGTCAGATACAGTGTTAGATTGTCACGTAGATTTAATCTTCCATCTTCGATACTATCAAGTGGTAGTAGCAATACTTCGATCAATAATCCACTGAATAAGAGGTCGTCAATCATAAGTAATGGAACAATGTTTGCTCCAAATGGTGCTCCAGGGACTCCATCTATCTCATCAATGGATCAGAATTCTGCAGCCGCGAAGAGAAAACCCAATGGTAGAACTATTGGGGAAATGATGGTAAACAATATCAATGCAATAGACCACGCAGTAAATTCTAATGATGCTCAATCTATTTTCAGTAAACCACAATCGATTGGATCAGATCTAAGTGGACCTGGCAATGGGTCGTTAGACTCAAAGTCAGTTAAGTCACATAACTCTCCTTTAGCGAATAGAAGCTCAATTGCAGCCAGTTTTCTTGATCCATTACATGCTGATAATAATAGGAATTCCCGCATTGAATTATTGAGTATTGATTCTGATGATGATGATGATGACGATTTTATTGATGAATACGGCACGTATACCAGCGGAGAACTTAATCCCGACTTTAAAGATAATATGCTTGATTCCATAGAAGAAGATGGACCAAAAAATTGGTTACAAGGGGCACGTATTGGTGCAGGTAGTTTTGGCACGGTCTACTTAGGAATGAACCCGCTTACTGGTGAATTAATGGCAGTTAAACAAGTGTGTTTACCAGATAAAAATAGTATAAATAACAGTCTGCAGACGGCTATGATTGAAGCGTTGCAGCATGAAATGACGTTGCTAAAGGAGATCAACCACGAAAACATCGTGAGATATTTAGGTTCATCTACAGACGACAATTATTTGAATATTTTCTTAGAGTACGTTCCCGGTGGATCGGTGCAATCCATGCTTTCATCATATGGGCCATTTGAAGAACCGTTGATCCGTAACTTCATTCGCCAAATTCTTATTGGCCTCAGCTATTTGCACGGTGAAGACATTATTCATAGAGATATTAAAGGTGCAAATATTTTGATTGATATCAAGGGTACTGTCAAGATCAGTGACTTCGGTATCTCAAAGAAAGTCGGTAATTCTGATGTCGATATGGACGAAGATACTAATAGCCAGAAAAAAGGAGAAAGAAGAGCCTCGTTACAGGGGTCTGTATATTGGATGGCCCCAGAAGTCGTAAAACAAACGGCGTATACAAAGAAGGCGGATATTTGGTCAGTTGGGTGTCTAATAGTCGAAATGTTTACGGGTAAACATCCATTTCCTGACTTTAGTCAGATGCAAGCCATCTTCAAGATAGGTACTCACATCACTCCACAAATTCCAGAATGGTGCACTTCTGAAGCTAAAGACTTTTTGGCTAAGACTTTTGAGCTAGACTACGAGAAACGTCCTGATGCTATTGATATGTTGGCAGAACCGTTCTTAAACCCATTGATTATGTCCAAACAATGAATATATATATACATATTTTTGTTACCAAAAATGTCGCGTCACTCCACTATTTGTGGTCATTCACGACATTGTAGTTATTATGTTGATATTACTGAACAGTCATAATAGCATACAGAAAATTTGATAAATTAAAGATAGATAAATTGTAGAATCTATAATACAAATGACCTAAAGCAATCAATTGGACAAAGAATTATTCAAACTATACAAATCAATTCCATAATATTAATAATTAAATTACAATGGATATCCCACTAAAGTCACAGCCAAAAGTGTCAATGGTGAGCCTTTTGGATGAGTCTAAATTTACGTTAGGGCTGTATGATAACAACGAAATAGAATATGATGAGAACGAAGACACTGATACGGACCAACAAAGGCGGCAACAAGAAACTGAGAGGTCATCGGGTAATAGAGGACCATCTAATGAGGTCATTGCGGATAAGAATGATAACAATTATAAGTTAAGTAGGACGTACACGAAGGCAGATAATAGTAAAGATACAATTCAAGGTGTGTATAATGAGAACAGAAGGAATCTCAGAAACCGGACTCTATCGCAGGATGCAGAACACAGTCCCATGAGTCCTAATAACGAATTTAATGCCCACGAGGGATATTTGTCAGGTTTGGAAGATGAATATATACCTGGTTTAAATTTTGGCGATTTGGTTTATAAATGGAATGAACCTTCAGATCAAAATCTTTCGGATATGTGTGATAGAAGAAATGAAACAGTGTCGACGAGTACATTCACCAGCACCTCCAATACGCCGCTGAGTAGAGATGCATCGTATTTGGATTTGAATAAGTTACATGCAAAGGTTCCTCCGCAACCAATTGCTTTGAGAAACCAGTTAGGTGGCAATAGTAAATACTCATTCTCGAAATTAAATGATTTCATGAGAGCCAGTAGGGTACCTAAAAATACAAGTAGCACGGCGCCAGCAACAACAAATAATAAAGGAGTTAATGATTCAACATCAACATTAATATCTACAGGTGATACAGACCATAAGAAGAGAAGGTTGAAATATTCTCAAATAGTTGATCCAAATACAGGGGACATTAATTATGAAATGATTCTTAACAGCTTACCACCGAATTTTAACGACTTGCCATATTCGCAAAGACGGCGTGTAGTGAAGTCTTTTTCAGACTCAATTGATTATTCACAATTTTCTGTGTTTGCAAAGCAACATTTGACAGATAAGGTGCCTTCCAGTTCTGTTAAAACATCAGAAAGTTCTAACAACGGAAGCTTTACAAGAAGATCTCGTCGTAATAGTACAAATACAGTTGCGGGCCGCTTATTAGCATTATCATCGTCGTCGTCTTCAGACATAAAGAAACTAGAAGAAATGAAACCTAAAAAGGTTAATGTTGATGAAAAGGGAGCAATCATTATGGGTTATGAACTAGGAAAGATTATAGGTTTTGGGGCGTGGGGGACTATTAGAGAATGTAGCGGTGAAGGGGGAGTAATTAAAGCAGTCAAAATTGTTAAATCTAGCAGGAATTTGGACAGTAGTGCATCAACGCCATCACTTCCACTGAGCAACAAGAATTCGCCAACCCACTCGCGTCCTCCCCAACAGAATCCTAAGGTATTGGAGGTTTTCAGAAAAGAAATAGACATATGGAAGAGACTTAAACATGACAATATTTTGCCCTTGCTTGACCATTTGGAAACAGAAACAGCGATATTTTGTGTAACAAATAGAATCTTTGGTGGGACTTTATTCGAATTAGTATCATCTTGGGGAATTTATAACTTTGGAATGCAAAACATGTCGGGACCTGTTTCATTTCTGATAGAAAACCAGAGACTTCGTTTATCGCAATCACGGGTATTCATAAAGCAAATTGTTTCGGCATTAACTTATTTGCACGAAGAAATGGGAGTGGTCCACGGAGACTTGAAATTAGAAAACGCCTTACTAGATGACCATGATAAAAATGGCTTGAAGGTAATTTTATGTGATTTTGGGATGTCGAGAGTTTACACGTCAAGAGTAGGTAAGAAATCTTCTTTCTTATCTCCAACCCAAAATTCACCTACATCAACGATTAGAAGCAAGTCATCGACAACTAATTTGAGGAAGCCATACCTCGGAGGAGATACAAAGAATACAAAACATTTGTTTACTGATGACTCCAAAATAGGTTTAGCCCACTTGTTCAAGGGACATGGACCATCACTTCAGTCGGTAGACCTAACTCCCGAGCACTCACAAAGCTCAGTGTACCAGTTTTACGAAAATAGAGGCAGAATGAAAGAAGGAAATTTAGACTCCGGGCTCCCACATTCGCATATCGGTTCATTACCGTATGCATCTCCGGAATTACTCGTTCCTTCCCCGCCGCCCTTGGGACCGTCGGCCGATATTTGGGCATTGGGAGTCTTGATGTATACAATGTGCACAGGGAAGTTGCCATTTCAGCATCCTTATGAACCAACTTTGAGATCAATCATTACATCAGCGGACTATAACAAGGAGGATTTGAAAAAGGCCTGTCTTTTGCAATGGGTCCTCGCAGATGATGACGACGAAAGTGGAAATGAGAGCAGTAATAATACAAATGGTGGAGCACTAGTAGAGAAATCAGTACACCTGGGAAGGTCGGAAAAACGCACCAATTCCATGTTTTCGTCTTCCTTGGTGGATAATAAACGAGAAAGAGAAATTGACGAACTACACGAACAATGGCTAAAATATAACAAAACCGAATTCTGCTGGTTATTTAATATAATTAGTGGAAGTTTGCAGGCAAATATAACTAAACGTTGGGATTTGAATATGATTTATGATACCGCACATATGTGGGAAGACTAATTAAATTCTTATTAATTAATGATGTATATATATATGTTTGAGTACATTTATAGAAGTATGTTTCACGTAAGTATTGTATAAAAAATTATTATAATCTTTTTAATATAGAGGCGCGTTTGCAGGGGCTTCACCTAGCGGCTTAATACTTCTTACACGAAAAAATCCTAACAGCGATATCGCCAATACGTTTATCCAGTGGCGCATTTACTTCTTGTCTCGGATAAACTGTTGTCTGACGGATTATCCAAGTGTCAAATATGTCACAGCGCATCAATTCATCGTCCGCAGCATCAATTTCATGTATACACGTTCCTAACACCTTGTTCTTCTGGAAGCTTATTACCGAATATATCCGACATATCCGCATACTCCGTCATGTCAAATAAGTGTCAAATAAATGTCAAACGATTGTCAAAGAAAGGTCAAAAGAAAGGTCAATACAAGGTCGACTCCTAAGCATTTTTGATTCAAAAAGTTAGGGAAAAATAATGCTACTAAAAAATTAGTTGAAATTAACATGCCGTCTCCAAACAACTAGTTAATAAACATAAGTACAGCCTACGTTGTGTTTTTATAAGGTCGGCATTGAAGCTTAAAACCCGAAAAACATTTAAGTTTTAGCAATCTCGGTTATACGCATAATAACACATCTTATAAGCAAGAGAAATTCCTACATGAAAATTGAACCGAGGATTACAAGAATGCTGCAAATGACCGGATTTCTTTTTATTCTATTATATGTCTTTCTTTTTGGAATTATCCGGTAAGTATCTATTAGTGATGCATTACATATAGCGTTTTTTCGTCTTGAGACTTCTATTTCTTGTGGCTTTGACGTCCCGCACGTTTCTTTACATGAGAGGCGTTAAGCTATTTATGATACATGCATTTCATTACATCATGCTTTGTAATTTGGCCCTTAGGTGCTTGCAAGCACATTCATCCAGTGTTTGCAATATCGACCTTCATTTTTATTCTCCAACTTTTTTTGAAATATATATAATACTGACGATCTCCAGTAATATTTTTTTCTCTTCTCCTGATATATTATAGATACTTTAAAGTATATTTCAAAATGGCTTTGAAAATTTTTTCTAGAACTAATACTATGGGTCTAAGGGGTAAGAAGCTTAGAGTCATGTTCACTATGGTGGCTACTCTTGGGTTTTCCTTATTCGGCTATGATCAAGGTTTAATGTCTGGTATTATTACCGGTGATCAGTTCAATAAAGAATTCCCTCCAACAAAGGGTAACGATCACTGGGCATCTGTCCATCAAGGTGCTGTCACTGCATGTTATGAAATTGGGTGTTTGTTCGGTGCATTGTTCGTTCTATTCTATGGTGATAAAACAGGTAGAAGAATTTTGGTTGTGACTGGTTCAATGATTATCGTTATTGGTACAATTATATCTACCGCTGCATTCGGTCCACAATGGGGTCTAGGCCAATTCGTTATTGGAAGAGTCATTACTGGTGTTGGTAATGGTTTAAATACTGCTACAATCCCAGTTTGGCAGTCAGAAATGTCAAAGGCCGAAAATAGAGGTCTTTTAGTCAATTTCGAAGGTTCCGTTATTGCTGTTGGTACATTCGTCGCTTACTGGATTGATTTTGGATTATCGTACGTTGACTCGTCTGTCCAATGGAGATTCCCAGTTGCCTTCCAAGCATTCTTCGCAATATTCTTATTCTTCGGTGCTATAGAAATGCCTGAATCTCCAAGATGGATGTTTGCTCATGATATGAAAGATAAAGGTATAGAAGTTTTAGCTGCAATGAAGGACGTCTCTCCAGATGATGATGAAATTTATGCTGAATACATGTTCATTACTGACTCGATTAAAAAATTTGATAATAATCAAGCCGGATTCAAAGAATTATTTAAAGGTGGTAAAGAACAATATTTTTCAAGAATGGTGATCGGGTCTTCTGGGCAATTTTTCCAACAATTCACTGGGTGTAATGCAGCCATTTATTATTCTACAGTTTTATTTGAAAACACAATTGGTTTAGAAAGAAGATTAGCTTTAATTTTGGGGGGTGTTTTCTCAACTATTTATGCCTTATCGACAATTCCATCATTTTTCTTAGTTGACACTCTTGGAAGAAGAAACTTATTCTTAATTGGTGCCATTGGACAAGGTGTTTCCTTTACTATCACTTTCGCTTGTTTAATTCCAGAAAACGGTAAAAATACAGAAGATGCTAAAGGTGCAGCCGTTGGCCTTTTCTTGTTTATCGCCTTCTTCGGTTTTACTATTTTACCAATGCCATGGATTTACCCACCAGAAATTAACCCAATGAAAACAAGAACCATTGCTTCTGCCGTTTCCACATGTACAAATTGGTTGACCAATTTCGGTGTTGTTATGTTCACTCCAATCTTTATTGAAACAAGTAAATTTGGATGTTACTTATTCTTTGCCCTTATGAATTATCTTTTCGTTCCACTTATTTTCTTCTTCTATCCAGAAACTGCTGGTCGTTCATTAGAAGAAATTGATATTATATTCGCTAAGGCATACGTTGATAAGAGATTACCATTCAGAGTTGCTGCAACTATGCCTCATTTATCTGTCAAAGATATTAAAGACTATAACATCCAATTAGGTATTGATGACGACTTTGATAAAGAAAAGATTGAATTTGAAGAAAAGGCTTCCGATAATTCCGAAAAGTCAACTGAAGAAACACCAGACCGCATCTTAACTCCTAATGCTTAATTAATAAATACTGACCCATTCCCTCAAAACCATATTTGGTCAGTACATTAGAGACCGTTTATACATTAGAGACATAATAAATTGTATTTTAATTTCATAGGTATTTTAATTTCATAGGTATTACTATTTTATACGAAATATATAGCAAGCTAATTTAATTCATCTATTTGAACAATAATTTTTCCGTTTGCTCTTTGACTTTCCATTCTTTTGATGGCATCGTAAAAGTTTTCCACAGGATGAACGCTATCAACAGATATTATAACTTTCTCGTCTTCAATTAATTGTTTGGCTAATTCTGTCCATTGCTTCCCGGGTTTGACCACACCAAACGTAAAATTAAAAGAACTCAAACCAATGCAAGAGAGAATCATTCTGAAGATCGCTAGAAGTGTTGGGATAAAGATTGTGAATATACTCACATCCGAATATCTGTACTTCTTGTCTCCAGCAATTGTCACATAATGTGACTTGGGTTTTAATATTTTTGACATAGATGGAAAAAGATCACTATTACCACAACAATCTAATATAATGTCAAATTTACCTGATTTTGCAACCTCAACAACAGATCCTTCGATACTGCGGTACCTTGTGTAGTCAATAGTGTCATCTGCACCCATCTCTCTAACAACCGGTGCTGATGATGACGAACATGTAGCAATTATCTCACCAGCTTTGAAATAGTTCTTGCACAATTGAATGCAAAATCTACCAACTGCCGTGGATCCACCAAGAACTAACACCTTTGCATTAGATCCAACTTCAATGCGTCCCTTGGTCATTGCCAATGCTGTACCTAATACTAACGGCCATGCCGCTGCTTCATTCATAGTCAAGTTCTTTGGAATAGTGACAACAGAAGAATCTGATATTGCAGTAGCATCAAGTAAAACATATTCTGAAACAGTACCTTTACCAAGTATATGCGTATACATTCCGCATACATTGTCTCCGATACTGAAGTCAGTCTTCTTAGCCGCAGCTTCTCCAATTGCAACAATAGAACCAGAATAATCTCTACCAACACCTTGTTGGTCATTATAATATGATAGAAATTTATTAGCAGAACGGTATAAAACTAAATCTACTGGATTCAAGGCAGCCGAATGCACTTTAACTAAGATTTTATTTGGTTGGACATCATAACTCCCGTCAGCTTGCTTACTCAATGAGATTGATTGTTCTGTGATAGTCATGGGTCTATCCCTGCTACTGTAAGTGACAGCTTTGTAACTCAATTCAGCTGTATTGAATGTCATTGTATCGTTTTGAAAGTAGATTCTATGTTTAGACTATTAATATATACAATGTAAAAAGTTTGTATACTTAATTCGTTTGATATTTATTTTTCATGAGCTAGTTACGCAAATCGCGGAGCGGTGTAATATTTACTTATTCACAAAATATATATTAAGCTAAGCAAATCCACAGTCATATTATATGCATATAGAGCATTAGGAAAATGAAATTACCAGAAGGATATACGTTCAGAGAGTTGCGTCAAACTGATTACTCTAATAATTATTTAGAAACATTAAAGGTATTGACCACCGTCGGAGAAATATCAGCAGAGATGTTTGCGGATTTATTCAACCACTGGCTGTCCTTGTCAGATATATATCAACCACACGTAATAACAAATGAAGAAGGAAAAATTGTGTCGACCGGTATGTTGTTTATTGAAAAGAAAGTTATTCATGAATGCGGATCGGTAGGCCATATTGAAGATATTGCAGTCGCCAAATCAGAACAAGGAAAGAAACTAGGATTTTCAATGATAACTGCCTTGACTCATGTGGCAAAAAACAAGGGATGTTATAAAGTTATTTTAGATTGTTCTCCTTATAACGTTGGATTCTATGAAAAATGTGGTTACAAGAATGATGGTGTGGAAATGGTAAGAAGGTTTCCATAAGGACAAACTGTGGTGTTGGATTATGGACGTTAATACATGTGCACTAATTATACAAGCTTTTTGTATGTATTAAACGTTCTATACAAGTGATTCTACCACATAAAGCACTATAAAATACAGCCGTCATCTCCGGTACATTAGTTATATTATAAGTAGAATAAAATTCTCGATCATAAGCTTTTCTTTCATACTTTTTCCAATGCCTGTAGTGATTGTTAGTACAATGTCAAATTTTGCTTAAAAAGTTTCAGATACTTACTTCCATAGAAACGATTGAGTTCCCTCTAATAACCTGTAAATTGTTAGTACTTTTTCCTGGATCAATACTTATATTAAGACAAGATATACTTACAATTGTTCCAATATTTAACTTATCACCATTTTTCTGTTCTTCCAAAGCTTCACCGAGAGTTATGTTTAAAAATACCTTTATTTTTTGTTAGTACCATTATCCCATATCTAACATGAGTTATAAAATGAAGAATACATACATCGTATCCTCTCAACGTTCCAACCACTTTCCTAGACCCGTTGAGCTGAACAGAAAGCCTTTTATCCATATACTAAAGCATTAGTTAGTAAATCAGTTAATTCAAAGTATTAAGCCGATCTTAATGAAAACATACGTTTTTTAATTCTGGAACTGAAACCATATTTTTAAAGCTTATATATAGATATTCAAGTGAGATACACTGATTATACTTGAATATTTATCAGATGCCTCAAAATATAGCGCGTGACAAAAAAGAACTAAGTAAACATCAATATATATATATTAATAGGTGTTAGATGAGTAATATACCTGATATAACGTCTTTATCGGATCTTCTACATACTTCTCCAAGTCAACCTTCGGTGGAAAATCAGCGAAACGGAGTTCCTAATAACTTCCATAGACAAGAGGATGAACAAAATCAAGAACTAATTTACGAACAGGATGATCAAGAACAAAGGCATGGAGATAGTCATGGAGATAGTCATGCAACTCCTAATGAAAGTGAGACGAAACAACCACAGTTAGAGAAAATTAGACTGTCAGATGATAAGATAGAAGGATTAGAAAAATTATTGAGTCAGCAAAGTATGAAGTTAGATTTATCTAATGAGAGAAATGATTTAATTAAGAAACGTAGCTCTCTCAAAACTTCAGTCGAAGAACTTAGAGTAAAAGTCAAGCATTTACAAAATTTACATGAAAAACAAAAGCAGAAAGACAGGTTTGGTAAACTTTTAGAACATAACAATAAGACATTTATCGAAAGGAGGGAACGTAAAAAGGCTCAAGCACCTGTCGGCCAAGACGATAATGACTATATTTTAAATAACTTACATGTATTGCCGTCGAACGACTGGATAGAGAGACTTGATATGGTCAAAAAATTTTATCCATATTTAGAGATCGACAAAGCCCAATGTACAACATCGTATGATGATAAGAAAGAAGCTTTTGTCAGGATTATTAATTATGTAGTCCGGTGCCGATTATTATTTCTCCTTCCTATTACAGTTACAATAAATTCATCTGATGAATCGGTCTTGTCCATAATGATACCTAACACAGATGACAAAAATGGAATTATGACAAATTTTTTATTACTATCTCCATCGTTTACAAAAGTTCTAATTCAAAATTATATACTGTACAGAAAAATCGACCTTGTAATGTACAGTTTGAATTCTTTATCCATAGCCATTCATGAGAGAATGTCAACATTCTATAAACTTATGAGAAAGTTTCGTCAGTATATAAATTCTGGAAACTATATCGACAATCTAGTAAAAGAGCATGAAATTGAAAACCAGGATACAGTATTTTCCGTTTTAAAATCTGTAGATAACCTTGAGTTTACTATACCAATGAATGGTAATACAGATAATAATTTCACAATGAAAATACAATGGGAAATAGTAATACCAAATTCTATTAAAGGTGACTGTGTCTCTAATTTAAAAGTATTTCTAACGAAAAACAATGATTTTAAGGTAGATAATAAGAAAACATCCAATGTTATAGAAGGCGTAAATTCATTATTTGCAAGACTATCAAATGAGTATGGCATTTTTAATGCTGCATGTATATTATTCAATAATATTTTCCATATAAATTTAGATTGAATAAAAGAAGTGTGTTGATACTTATTTAAATGTTTATAATTTAATGTACTAATATATTGCTAGAACCGATTCTATATATGGTATGCATAATTAACTTCTTCTCTAAGCAAATCAAATTTGATTAAATTTTGATTGTCTTTACGAGATTGATTTTCTTGTTCAATGAAATACTTATGGCAATAGGATATCAAATTACTCAAAAATGAATTTTTTTCATTGAAATGATTGAAATCATGGATTAGTAAATAATCATATCCCAAATCCTCACTGGTTTTATCAGCTACACTACCCGTTCCATTAGTATTACCCAGGGCTTTATACAAATCTTGATGAGAGTTGACAAATTTACCTAATTCCTGGTATATGAATGCTTCCGACCCATGCACCAAATCATAACGAATGGATTCCCATTCCATTCCTAACAACCCATTTGAACTAGATTTCTTATATTGAAAGAACCTATAAAGCCAATCAGTTAATACATCTGTCCGTTTTGTAAATTCTAAGCCTGCGACTTTAGAGGAATTCCTGACTTGACGAATAACTGGCTTTGATTTTGCTATGATATTACTATGCGTTGTTATAGACACCGTGCTTTCGGGAGCTAATGGGGTTTCTATTGAGTTGGCATATAAATCGACAATAGACGAAAGACCTTCAATCGGAAATGAGAGATGCTCTCCGTTCGGTAATGGGACTTCGTCGAAGTGTCCGGTTGATGTATGCACATCGGTACTACCGCTAGAACTTACATTACCAGTGACATTATTGTTAGACTCTTCCGTAGCTTCGGCCTGTTTCTCGTTTTCAACTTCATTAGGATTAGCGTTTTCAGTGGAGTATGTGACTACATTCTTTGTCAAAGGGGATGAAATAACTGTGTTATGCATAGCTGGATTTCTTTTACCCTTCCGTTTCCGTGTCTTTGCGTCATCAGCTGGTAATGGTCTCTTGCTTGTAGGTGGCACTGCCAGCTCCAACGAAGTATCTATTGAATCATCGAAAGTACTATCTTCAGAATCAACATTCTCTTTCTCCTTCTTTGATTTATTGCCACGTTTTGGGTTATTGTTATGTTCTTCATCGGCCAAATATCTTAGTCTTGTCTTATACATCTTCTCCGAATATTCAATTTCAAAATCTGTATCTTTATCAAACTCATCGACTTCATTTTCTGGAATCAACTCTATCGGTGGGATTTCATTTGAGTTAAATGGATTTATAGCCAATTCGCTTTCTGTGAAGCTTGTTTCCAAATAAGTATACACTAACCATAGGAATCTCTTAACACGATTTTTTGGATGTATATGTGAATTCAAAAAGAATTCCATAAAATTGTTGCTATCATTATATTCGCTAGAGTTATCATGATGAAATTTGATTGTCTGGACACTATTACTCAAGAAAAATAATAGTTGTACAAGGTTTGTGTTTGGTTTATCTGCTGGAGGATTTTCAAGAATATCATCAAGAGATTTTAATTCTTCATGAACGTCGGCTACCGCCTTCAATATTGATTTTAACCTAGGGGTATCCTGTAATGGTTTAGATCCTCCGTAAACTGGATCTGCTTGTAAAGAAGGGATTGAATGATACGTTCTCAAGGTTGATCTCATTTCAGGAACGAAATTTACGGTTGTATTCATACGACCAGCGTTAACTAACAAACAAACTTTACCAACCGACTTACCCATTTCTACATCCTTTAATAATCTTTCTTTCAATATCTTGGAACATTTTCCAGACTCGGCCAATGTTCTAATATAAAGCTCTGAAAATGTAATTTTAGTATCGTTATTGGCTGAAGGTATATCGCAATATGGAAAATAATTGGTAAATGCTTTAGTTTCGTCATCAAACAATTCTTGAAGGAAGTCATACTGAATATCACGGCGCCAAAATGGCTCTCCATCAGACTTTTTCAAGTGGCGAAACCCCTTTGGTGCAGCAGAGGTGCTTGTCTTCTTATTTTTGCCTGATTTCTTTCCAATCTTCTCCCTTGCTACTAAATCACTTTCGACTTCTGAGGAGTTAGCTACTGTGAAGTCTTGATCATTATCATGTTCTGCATCGGTCTCCATTTCAAGATCATCTGCATGTACTGAATTGGAATCTGTATTCCCTGAACCCATTAAGTTTTCAATAGAAAATGCTTTCCGCGTTGGAGACTCAACAGCTTCATCGACGTTACCATCTTTAACACTCGTTTGGCTTACATTCTCTGTATTCGTCTCTGATGCTTCTTTAGCTGAAGAACTAATAAATGTATCATGTATAGGATCGTAATTCATTGATACTTATAACGGTGCTATAGAAGAAAAGCAAAATAAACCTTGCAATTCATTTGATCAAATTTCAAAATTCAGTCCAATTCTTTAAACGAACGTCGAAACACACTGCGAGTTTATCACCAAATTCGAGTTTCAATCGGTTACATATTAATAACCATAGAATTACTAGAAACGTTCAAATAATTAATATTATATCATCAGGCTATGTCTTTACCTTCTTCGTGGAGGCAATTTCAATTATTTGACGTTACACCTATAAAAGATCCAAACTATGGAAGCGAAGATCCATTATATTCTGATCATTCTTTATCAGCAATTACTTCTACTACATCCTATCTAGTAATTGCTACAAGGAATTCGTTTATAAAGGTTATATCGAAAGATTTCACTTTATTGAAAACATTTATTGCATATGACCTTGATTACAGAATAGGTTTTATGAAGCCATTGCCTGGTTCCAATCTACTTGTCACCTTGGCTGAGAGACAAGGATCTCCATCAATTTTGAAGTTGTGGGACTTAAGCAAAATCCTTCAATTATCTAGTGATAATAACAATGAGGATGACTCCCTAAAACACAAGTATCATACTCAAGTACATATTCATAATGGAGATAATTCGTTTCCAGTTAGTTGTTTCCAATTTAATGAAGATTTGACTTGTGCAGGGATTGGTTATACGAACGGTAAAGTGATACTTATCAGAGGGGACCTAATCAGAGATAGAGGCTCTAAACAGCGCTTAATTTACGAAACAAGTGATCCTATAACTGGAATACAATTCAACAAGTACGAAGACATATTGTATATTACAACCACCTCAAAAATCTTGACAGTCCTAACTACAGGAAGAAATAATGGCAAACCAAATAAACTACTCTCCAAAAGGACAGGGGTTGATTTGAATTGTGTCGATATCGATGTCGCCTCACAACAATTAATTGTGGGTACTAATGATTCAATAAGATATTACAGTCATTCAAATAAAACTCATACTTTAGCATTTGAAATGCCAAAACGGATAATTTTCAAGTATAAGAAGAATTACCTATTGATTGTGTCACCAAGTGAAGAAAGTACAAAAAGTAGTACGTCAGAAACACACAGTAAATCATTTACAAAGATTTTAATAGTAGATTTACATAATAAGCATATATTTTTTAGTCTTACCATACCAAGCGGTACCGTTGACTATGTTTTCACAATGTGGGATGACGTATACATGCTAAGTAATGATGGTGTATTGTACAAATTACATGAAAAACCTATTAATCAACAAATTGAATCAATTCTTCAACGCTCGTTATTCAACATTGCATATGATTTGGCAACTCAAGCAAATTTATCTAATGAAATGCTTCTCAAAATACAATTACTACATGGTGATCATTTATATGGTAAACTGGATTTCGAGGAATCCATTGATGCTTACATTAAATGCTTAACATTATATGAAACAAGTGATTCTGATGAAAGGAAGGGTGATGATAATATAGACGATTTCATTATGACTGTCATAACCAAATTTAAAGACGTATCAAATATTAGTAATTTGATAAAGTTCCTACACAAGCTTTATGAATTGAAACTTGCTAATAACGATCACCTTACTTTATTATTATGTTGTTATTGTAAAATGAAAATGATTAAGGAACTTGACTCTTTTATTGATGACATTGATTTCTCTGAAAATAATAATTATCAACAAGAGAAATCAAAAATGAATTTACAGGAACTCAACTTTCAGCTTATAATAAATTTGTTTAAAGAATGTGAATATTTTACACAAGCAATTAAATTATTGCATAAATTGAATCAACCAAGTCATATAGTTGGTATCCAGCTAAATGATATGCACCACCCAAAACAATGTTTGAATTATATGAAGAGTTTATCCATTGATGAGTTGTTGATAATTTTGATCGATCATTCCAAATCTTTATTAGATTGTCTACCAATTGAAACTACAGAGTTATTGATTAACGTTTTTACTGGAAAGTTCATTCCGCAAGAGCAACCCGATGGGCTTTTTAACTCCAAGTCGAGAATTATGGATTCCGAATCAAATAATGATGACGAATTAACGTTTCCCTTAAACAATTACAAAGCATTTCTTGCGTACATATCAGGATCATCTACTGATAAACCACTTTCAGAAGAATCCAGCGCTTCAACTCATATGGCTTCCCAG
This sequence comes from Debaryomyces coudertii, assembly GCA_030564605.1. Taxonomy (NCBI): domain Eukaryota; kingdom Fungi; phylum Ascomycota; class Pichiomycetes; order Serinales; family Debaryomycetaceae; genus Debaryomyces; species Debaryomyces coudertii. The sequence goes on along the minus strand of JAKTYF010000035.1, from coordinate 9,394 downwards.
CCCACATATTTACCGCCCAGACCAAGCTTAATTTTTCCATCTTACATCAATAATCCAAATGAGTTTGTCATATTTTTAGAGGCATGTATTGAAACATTTGAGAGGTACCAGGGCAATGTGAACGATAAGAAGGAGTTATTGATTACATTATTAGAAATGTATCTCTCACTATCCAAGTCCGAGAATGACAAAGACTCTTGGCTTCTCAAAGCAAAAGAATTAGTAAAATCATATTCCTCGTTATTAAATAAGTCGTCTTTGCGGCTTATATCTCATATATATGATTTCAAGGATGGGGAATCTGAGGCAGAACAACAATCTGGTTTTGAAGAAAGTTTATTTAGAAACGCACAAATTGATTATGATGTCAAAGGTTGTCTTGAAATTTTACGTAAATATGGAGATGAGAAGCCTGAATTATATAAGCAGATGTTGAAGTTTATTGTTTCAAAAGAAGATATATTTAACCAGGTGGACAGCAAAGACTTTCAATTTGTTTTGAACAGCATCCAGTCTTTAAAGCTTGTTACTCCACTAGAGGTCATAGAAATATTGAGTGCAACAGAATTTACAACTATCGAGTTGATTAAGGATTATTTAATTGAACACATTGATACTCAAAAACAAGAAATTTCCAATAACGTTAAATTAATTCAATCGTATGAAAAAGAATCAACTAAAAATACACATAAACTAACCGAGTTGACGTCAAAGCCATTTGTCATTCAAAACAACAAATGCTCTTCGTGCAAAACGAAATTAGATTTCCCAATCGTTCATTTTAAATGCAAGCATTCATATCATCAACGTTGCTTAGATGAAAATAAGTTTATTTCTTCTACTACAGACTTAGATGGGCTTGATTTAAATACACGTTGTTGTCCATTATGTATAGATGAATCTGAGCTGATTTATTCAGCAAGGGTTGAGCAATTACGGTCTAAAGATGACTTGGAAATATTCGAGCAATCCTTGAATGAAGTATCTGATCGTTTTAAAGTTATTACCAATTATTTAGGAAAGGGTGTAATGGAAAGCGGCTCGATCACTTTATTAGAAACTGATTAGTCTGGAACTCGTATTGAAACTGATTGTGGCTCTTCGGTAACCAAAATTAACTGCGAAATTTCATAATCTAATACAAACCTGACACAACAGGCAAATTTTAGTCTAGACGTAAAACATTTTTAAACATATATATATATATATATATATATAGCAGCAGACACAACCAATATAATTAAAGATGTAAATTGTAAATGAAACCAATCAATAATGATAAGAGTGAAACATGATAGACATGCCCAAATTTCCCAAATTTCTAAAAATATTGCGAGAAAAATAGCGGTAAATATATCCGATTCAGACCTTGAATCTGATAAGGAAAGTTTCGACGATGATATCTATTGTCCAAGTTGGCTAAAACCTAAGAATTCTAGTCAAGCTGCTAGTATTAATAACACGAGTGATGCAACAGATTTATGTTTAGACGAACAACATAATATTTTAAATACAACTATCAAAAGAAATAAAAGAAATCTAGATGTGGGTACATTATCGGGTTTTCAAAAACCTCGAAAGTTTACTGCACCCAATGAAACTCAGAATAAGAAGATTGACTCCCCTATACATAGCTCATTCTTTGCTCAGCCTACTCAGGTAAATCAATTTCAAAAAATATTAATTGAACTAATTGAAACTGAAATAGACTATTTCAAAAACTTGTATCTATGTCAATCTGTATACAGCTCATTACTCCTAAATGTTGCAGAATATAAAAATATTTTAACCAGCCAGGAAAAATTGTTATTGTTTCAGGATATTTCATTATTAACTGAAATATCGAAATCATTCATTAAATCATTAGTAGACAGTCTAGTGTTATCTAATGGTTTTTCCAATACTAAATCGTTAGATAAATTTAAACTTGACGATGGAGATAATAATGAATTCAATTATAATATAAGACAATTGGTCATAAATTCCAATATTTATAAGCTTGACATAGGCCAAAATATTAACAAGTTATTTAAAGCAACAACCTTCAAACCAACGATTCTAGCATTTTATGCTAAACACGATTTTAGAATGAAAATATTAAGGGTTAAAGTTGCCTATGGAGGTCCCTCAGTCGAGAAATGGTTGAAAGAAGCTAACTTCCTTACGAATTATAAATCTAAAAACTGGTCATTCGAAACAATTCTAATACAGCCATTGCAGAGAATAACGAAATATCCCTTACTTTTAAAACAATTAATAGATAACTCTTACGTACTAGGCTCTGAGGTGCAAAAGTATGAGTTAAATTTAGCTTTGATTAAGATTAATCTGATAATCGACGAATGCAATAGACAAGACTCGCTTTCATCGTTCGAAGAAATAGAGAAGAAAAGTTTACAACTTTTGAAAAATAAGCAAAAACTCGATGAAGTAGTTTACGATGCAAACCTTGAAAAACGTATTCCAATTGAAAATGAAGTAAGGCTTGACATTGCAACAAAGGATAATGTTAGTTCAAAAGGAAAAAGTTGGTTTCCGATAAAAGATTTTCTGTTTGCGCCCAAAGAAAGATTACCTTCTAAACGTGAAGGACAGTATTTATTTCTCGTAACATCTTTCAGAGATAAATACTATCAAATCAAGAATATTCAAGCAACATTCGAATTGTTCTCCAGACGGCTTATCGAATTCATGCAACAACAATCCAAATACGCGAGATTATGGAAACATTTTTTTCAAGAAATAGATTCACCACAAGAAGGACTTGCTAATTACATTGATTCAAGCTACTCTAGTTATGTAGACAAAATGGAAATACAGTCACTGATGACTCAATTACTTGTTGAAGAAATTAATTCCAAAATAATATCTGCGATCATCTTGGTACTTTCGTATTGCGACAATATCAAGATCCAAATTCAGCTGCACAGAAAACTTCGGAGTTCCTACATCGCTTATATTAAGGAATGTGAACAAAACAAACATAAGCCTAATATTTTCCAGAAGACGCACACTAGGGCTCAGACTTGCATCAATATTGAAAATCAACTAAAGGATAAATTGCCCCAATTACTTCAATACTTATCCATATTCATTAACCTACTCCAAACACATTCTAATAGACTATATTTAGACTGGTTAAAACAACAGATAGGCGAAAGGAGCCTAGATGAATTTAAGCAACTACGCAATCCGTCCCTTCCAAACAAAGATGCAAAAAATACACACGAGGACATTATTCAATTCTATCACAACAACATGCAATTAACGAAGCTTGCTTTAGAAGAAGGCCATCAAGGGTTAGACTACTTCCGCCACTTTTCTGCCACGTAGTTTATATAGAAAGCAATAGTGTACATATCTTTGAAAGCAAACTAGTGTTGAAATAAATTTTGAGCCCCTTTCTCAATCACTCTTGTGACATTTTTATACATTAAATTTTCACAGTAGGCAAAAACAATTGATCCCTATAGTTCGCCATTGATAATTACATTTAGTTTTTTTCCATAACTACTAATTCAACCCGTATAATTGATCAATTGTAAACTTACTCAACTATTGAAATGTCAACATCAACTGCCCCAACTTCCACTTCTCCACTTGCTGACAAGGAATGTCACTGTAACTTATTAACTTGGAAAGATCCAGTTAAGACTGGTAAAGTTTTCGGTACAATCATGTTCACTTTACTTGTTTTTAAAACGGTAAATTTATTCAATATTTTCTTCCATATAGCCTATATTGGTTTATTGAGTATGTATCTTAATTTCAAGTGGTTTAATTGGAAAGTAACCATAGTGAAAATAGCCGACTAATGTTATTCCTTTATAACATGAAACAAATTACTAACAGACGTCCAGTTTCTGCTATCCTTGAATACGTAGGTAAATTTGTAGTTGGTGAAGGTTTCGTCTCGAAATACAAACCTGCTACTAAAACCTATGCTAAGAGAATCAACGATGAATTTTTACCACATGTTGCTGAATTCAATGAAAAATTTGAAGCAGAAGTCCAAAAGATCCTCTATGTTCACGACATTGAAACTACCTTGAAGGTTGCAGGTGTTTCTTATATCATGTATAAGGTCACGTCGTTATTTTCTTTATATAGTTTAATTACCGTTGTTGTTGTTTTGGCTTTCACTATTCCAGCTATTTATGTTAGAAACAAAAAGGAGATTGATGCAGCCATTGCAAAATACACCAAGTTAGCTAAGGAAAGATCTGCCGAATATACTAGAATGGCCCAAGAAAAGGCTGCACCACAATTGGAAAATTTAGCTAAGAAGACTGGACCAGTGGGTGCTTTGATTGAAAACTACTTGCCTACCAGAACTGCGGGCACAACTGTTGGTGGCGACGGAGCTTCTAGTTTTGATGGCCCAACATCCGCTACTACTACTGGTGCCTCTAAATTCCCAGACGTTCCGTCTTCAAATATATCATCTGGTACCCAAGAATTCGCTGATGAAAAAAAGTCTAACGTTCCAGAATCATTGTAATCTATACATTGATTTAAATGCATGGTATACGATCTTGATTAATTAAATAATAATCTTGACTATTTTATTTTATTTTTTTTATTTATTAGTTTTTTGTTTAATCTATCCCCTTATCGGGTTTACTAGTTTACTTTAAGGCCTTGTATTAGTGTTTTTCGAATTAATAAATTCATGAAATTTACCTTCAAGTTAAAAATTTTATAAATAGGTTCCTATGAACTACAGTTTTTCTGAATTACGAGAACATCTATTGTACATATTAATTTTAGTCCAGCACGCCTATTCACAATCTTCTGGAGTTGGTAACCGTTTAAAGCAAGCGATCCATTTGCTACCTTTATTACGAGTAACTTTTTGGCCCTCCTCAGTAGAGTTCCACATAATTGAAACACATTTATCTTGTTTTTCCCATTCTTTAGTCAATCTCTCGAACATTGGGTGTTCTTCTAAATGTTTAACCATCCAATTATGTAAATCTTCAACATCTGTAATCGTATAAATAATACCACCTTCTTTCAATACATACGCATATTCTGATAATAAGGTATTGGTGATAATTCTGGCCTTGTGTTTACGCTGTTTGAAGTGAGGATCTGGAAAACAAAAAAACATTTTAGATAACTGTGCCTTGTGAAAGAAGTTTGGCAAAAACTTCATTGCATTACCCCTCAACACAGAAATATTTTGATAATTATTTTGTAATTCATTCTTATGTTGATTTCTTAAAGCAATTATTCTGTCTTCAACATATTGAGTTACTTGTACCCTAATCTCCATACCCAATAATAGTTTATCAGGAAATTTTGGAGCTAAGTTTATCAATAAACCACCGTACCCACATCCAATATCGGCTATTTCAACTTCAGATGTCATTTTATTTGATTCCTGATCATAATATTGTGGATAAAATTTACTCCAGTCCATAGTATCAGGTGATCTTGGATATTCCAACCTATGATCAGAAAATGGGTTTGAGTGTGCTCTCTGTCTGTAAAATCTTTTTCTAGGTAAATCTAAATTATCTTCATGTTTAAACTTAACTTCTTTCTGAATATTTCTAGCTTCTTCCTTCTGTTCTCTATATGCTCTCCTTTTAGATTCAGCTTCTTTCTGCTCTCGTAATTTTTCCTCCTTGCTCTTTGCTTCTATTTTACCCATTGTCTTCAAGAGTTCTTGTTAGATAGCAGATGTTCTGTGTATATGTTCCTATGCGGTGGAGATGAGCATTGAAATTTTTCAGATCAATACAACTTTGTGTTACTTACAAGACTACTACAACCTTACTACCTTTTTCATATATGTAGATATTAAAATATATTAAAATATATGTATGTACAGATTCAGTAATGATACTGATAAATAGAATTAATTCATCACGAGCCAGAGATGGTAGTTGAACTTTTCATAATCAAAATTGGCTTAATCATCTTTCTTTTCACTTGGATCGATGTCTTTACGACGTTCTTCCAAAGTTAAATATAAGACATTACTTGAAGCCTCTAAGGTTCTTACTAAGCCTGCACCACCTAAAACAGTTAACAAACCGGCTAGCTGGCCTTGAAGTTCTTGCTTTGATGGTAAGTCCTTAAATTTACCGATTTGGTCGATATCGTATACCTTCTGCTCAATTCTAGCACCGATTAAAATCAATTTTTCGTGGGCTGCTTTCAAGACTTTTAAAACTTGTGTAACTGCTTGTGGATCACATTTTGGAATAGTAATAATACCGGTTGGTCCATTCAATAATGGAGTGAATGGGTGAACGACATCTCTATTTTTCTTAGAAGTTTCTAAATCTGCTGGATCCTTCTCATGCTCTGATCTTAAATAAACATTGTAAATACTGTTTCTGATAATATTCAACTTGGCACCAGCCTTGTTAAGTTCGGATCTGAATTTCTTGTTTTCAGCTTTAATTAAATTATTATGATGAATGTATAATACTATTTCGTTCGTATCATTCAAGTATTTATAATAGTCCACCAAAAATGTCTTCCTAGATAATATATGCTTACCAGTTGTACGGTCAAGTGAACATATTGGTGATTGTTCTGTACTGTACGACGATTGTTGTACCCTGAAAACCGATGGCCTAAAAAATTTGAATATAGATCCATGTGGGTGTATACATCTTAACCCACTTATAGATGCTAATGGGAGTCTCATTGTAACAGTTTACTGGAGTACCTATTGGAAATGAAAACTTATTCGTAGGGTGAATTTTTCAATACCGTCGAAATATTCTGGTACAAACACGATGATAGTTTTGATGGCACGTGCCATTCATTTAACCATACTCTAGTCAGCACCAATACCAAAATGTCGATTCGTCTATTCTATTTGAGTATCTACATTCTTGTAGTTTCCTTTAAACATAACAGAAAACTACTTGTACTTTTCTGTTTATAGTACTGTCTTTTACATGTGAAGATTGATTTTAATATCCATTCTTATCAAACGCATCAACTACAAACTATTAATATATTCTAATTCTTCTTCTTGAAGTTGTATATATCGAGCCACATATACTGACTCATATCCTTTATAGCATGCATTATATCCTAAATTTTTTATATTGTAAAGAATTTTTTGCCAACTTTTGGAATTTATACAAACTCAGGAAATTATATTTGGTCTTGACAGTAAACATTAGGGTAAATTACGTCAGGCAACAATATGTTAAAAATACGTTGATTTCATCTATCTTGTAAACATATTATTATCTATCAAGGTAAAAGATGGTGGCTGCAAAATGCGTAGTGTCCAGTCGGTATAAAAATATTTTTACATCATCGAGCCGAGCGGAATTTATATCTACAAATTAGTTGTTTGATATTATATTGCTTTTAGATCCGATAATGAACGGATCCAATTATGAAGAATTTGTGAACTCTCTCCATAGAAGTAGTAATGCAGACAAGTTTGAATCATTTAGTGAAAATAAGATAATTGTCCCTACACAACAGAATTTGAAGAAGAGGAAGATTGATGAAATATCCCAGTCTTGTAACGAAAATTTTGGATATGTGGAAATAAAGAAACTTGAACACTGTACAAGAACCCTTCAAAAAAACATAAGACTACTCATAAACGACGCACCTGATTTAGATGAAATAAAGCGATTATTTAACTCCAATACGTTGGACGAGAATACCATATTTGATTTAAAAAACAATGAACTAATCAGGTTAGCAACACAGTTAAAAACAAAATACAATAGCGGACGCTTAAAAATATTTGATTTAATAATAGATAATGATAATATTAATATTGAAGACGAGGACGAGGACGAGTATGATAATGAAGATTTAGGTCATATACACTTGCAAACAAGCACAGAAAAGCAAACTGGAATAGAATCATATTCATCTTTTGATGAAACTAATGTACCGAAATTGCCAGCGATTAATGATATCACCCTCCGCAAGCGAGTTTTCGTACATAAATCCATTATTAATAATAAATCATATTTGCATAAATCTGAGTTGATGGCCGCACATAATGAAAGGTTAGAATTTTTGGGAGATTCAGTTCTCAATAACCTTGTCACAGTTATAATCTTTAGTAAATTTCCAGAGGCTTCCGAAGGCGAATTATCAAAGATAAGGTCACTGTTGGTTAATAATGTCACGTTAGCGGAATTTTCTATCCTTTATGGGTTTGATAAGAAATTGAGAAGTAGCATAAATGATCAAATTCTTAAAGATAGCACTCAAAAAATTTATGCCGATATATTTGAGGCATACATTGGTGCATTAGCAATTGATCATAGATATGACTATACAGAAATCCAACAATGGCTTACAAAATTAATGAATAATAAATTGAATAAGCATGCTAAGCAAATTAAGGGTACAGAAGAGATAAACAAAGATGCAAAATCAGAATTATACTCATTAATAGGTGCAGCAGCATTCCATCCTCAATACGAAGTAGTTGAAGCTGGCGATGGATCATCAAATCCATTCGTGATAAAATGTACAATGGGGGATGACATTCTAGGCGTTGGTACTGCTCCAAGTAATAAAGATGCCGGTTTAAGGGCAGCAATGGAGGCATTGAAGAATAAGCAGTTATTAGAAAAATACAGTCAGATAAGACTTAATATGGATAGAAATCAATCAGTAATAAGCAATAATCCAATGAAAAGTATTACCATGCGACAACCCGAAGTTATAGCTGATGGAATAAGAAAAGTAGACACATCAATATTCCCTATTATAGCTGAACCATCTGAAGATTTAGACAATAAGGCAAAAAATGAACTTTATTCACTTCTAGGCAAAAATGTGGGCACGATTCCTGTTTATGAAACATACGAAATGTCTTCAAAAAAATTTAGAGCTGAGCTTAAGGTAAAAGGGGTACATGTTGCAACGGCTGTTGATATTACGAAAAAGCGAGCGAACACAAGAGCTGCAATGGCAATTATAAATAATAAGAAAGCAATAGATGCTTTGTATAGCTTATGATGTGATTAGCATGTATAGAGTAATACATTATAGAGCATAGGTTCTTATTCTGATCCCATATGTATATTGGTATCTATGCTCCTATCAACTTTCAACGAAACTGGGGACTAATCTAGTTATTCTTATACTCTACTTTGTATGTGACAGTTCTATTGACCTTATAAAACCTTGTCTAGCTTTCTTTATTACTCTTAGCTAACTAACTAACTTTAACTACCTATAATTAGTTCCTAATTTCCTTCCTCCATACTCGGATTTAGTAAGCGAAATACTACCTTTATAGCTTTTTTTGATTTACAACCATATCATACTGATGATATAATCAGATACTTATATCTATTGATATATGTTTCCCATTTCAAGGAAGGTCCCTTGGCCCAGTTGGTTAAGGCGTGGTGCTAATAACGCCAAGATCAGCAGT